>JABUQX010129787.1:10000-30709 GCA_015478945.1 Trachelipus rathkii
ATATTAACGTTTTCTAATAAGCTGCGTCTTTAAAAGCTTCTATTGGATCATTTGGACCATAACGTGGACCTTGAGCTAAATTTCGATGCTTACACACAAGTCATAAGACCATAGTGATTCCAATTATTATATGGTTCTAGTCCCAGACATCATCATTTTTATTTGAGAACCCTTTAGAATGAGCATGAACGAGAAAGCGAAATTGAAATCATTCTTCTGAACATATATATATATATATATATATATATATATACTCTTATATATATATATATATATATATATATATATATATATATATATATATACTGCTATATAGCATAACATATAATGGGAGGTAACTATGCTGCTATATATATATATATAATATATATATATATATATAATAATATAATATATACATATATATATATATATATATAATAACTCTGTATATATATATATATATATATATATACTATATATATATATATATGCTCTAATATATATATATATATATATATATAATATAACATACCGCCATGCTATATACCTATATATATTTTGAGAACGTAGAGATCTGAAATTCGAAAGTGACACACAAATACCATGATACTATCTAATATATTTATTATAAGGTTGAACTCCCAGAGTTCAACATTAAGATTTGAGAACTTCTAAATATTAGCATTTAACAACAAAATAAAAAAGTTTAAATTCTTGTTTTTGAAGACCTGTAACATAAAAACGTGAACCTTGAGCTAAATTTTTCGATGCTTACACACAAATCATAGGACCACAGTGATTCTAATTACTATATGGTGCAAGTCCCAGACATCATCATTTTCATTTGAGAACCCTTTAGAATGAATAATTAGCATGAGCGAGTCAAAAAAATTAAAATAATTCTTCTGAACATATATATTTCGAGAGCGTGAACTTTGATCTGAAATTCGAAAGTGACACACAAATACCACGATACTATCTAATATATTTATTATAAGGTTCAACTCCCAGAGTTCAACATTAAGATTTGGGAACTTCTAAATATTAGCATTTAACAACAAAATAAATAAGTTTAAATTCTTGTTTTTGAAGACCTGTAACATAAAAACGTGGACCTTGAGCTAAAATTCGATGCTTACACACAAGTCATAGGACCATAGTGATTCTAAATATTATATGGTCCAAGTCCCAGACATCATCATTTTCATTTGAGAACCTTTTAGAATGAATAATTAGCATGAGCGAGACAGAAAAATTAAAATCAAACTTCGGAACATATATATTTCGAGAGCGTGAACTTTGATCTGAAATTCGAAAGTGACACAAAAATACCACGATACTATCTAATATATTTATTATAAGGTTCAACTGTCAGAGTTCAATATTTATATTTGAGAACTTCTTAATATTAGCATATAAAAATAAAAAAGTTTAAATTCTGTTTTTTGAACACCTGTAATAAAAAAACGTGGACCTTGAGCTAAATTTCGATGCTTACACACAAGTCATAGGACCATAGTGATTCTAATTACTATATGGTCCAAGTCCCAGACATCATCATTTTCATTTGAGAACCCTTTAGAATGAACAACTAGCATGAACGAGAAAGCAAAATTGAAATCATTCTTCTGAACATATATATATTTCGAGAACGTGAACTTTGATCTGAAATTCGAAAGTGGCACACAAATACCACGATACTATCTAATATATTTATTACAAGGTTCAACTCTCAGAGTTCAACATTAAGATTTGAGAACTAAATATTAGCATTTAACAACAAAATAAATAAGTTTAAATTCTTGTTTTTGAAGACCTCTAACATAAAAACGTGGACCTTGAGCTAAAATTCGATGCTTACACACAAGTCATAGGACCATAGTAATTCTAAATATTATATGGTCCAAGTCCCAGACATCATCATTTTCATTTGAAAAACCCTTTAGAATGAATAATTAGCATGAGCAGACAGAAAAGTAGAAATCAAGCTTCAGGAACATGTATATTTTCAGAGGCGTGGAGCTTTTTGATCTGAGAAGTCGAGGTGGCACACAAATACCAGAATGCTATCTAACATAATTATTATGGGTTCAACTCCCAGAGTTCAATATTTGGGTGAGAGCTTTGTAATATTAGCATATAATTACAAAATAAATGTTTAATTTCTGTTTTCTGAACACCTGTAACATACAAACGTAGACCTTGAGCTAAATTTCGATGCTTACACACAAGTCATAGGACCATAGTAATTCTAATTATTATATGATCCAGGTCCCAGACATCATCATTTTCATTTGAGAACCCTTTAGAATAAATAATTAGCATGAGCGAGAAAGAAAAATTAAAATCATACTTCTGAACATATATAATTTAAAAACGTGAACTTTGATCTGAAATTCGAAAGTGACACACAAATACTGCGATACTCTCTAATATATTTATTATAAGGTTCAACTCCCAGAGTTCAACATTAGGATTTGAGAACTTCTAAATATTAGCATTTAACAACAAAATAAATAAGTTTAAATTCTTGTTTTTGAAGACCTGTAACACAAAAACGTGGACCTTGAGCTAAAATTCGATGCTTACACACAAGTCATAGGACCATAGTGATTCTAAATATTATATGGTCCAAGTCCCAGACATCATCATTTTAATTTGAGAACCCTTTAGAATGAACAACTAGCATGAACGAGACAGAAAAATTAAAATCAAAATTCGGAACATATATATTTCGAGAGCGTGAACTTTGATCTGAAATTCGAAAGTGACACACAAATACCACGATACTATCTAATATATTTATTTTAAGGTTCAACTGTCAGAGTTCAATATTTATATTTGAGAACTTCTTAATATTAGCATATAATTACAAAATAAAAAAGTTTAAATTCTGTTTTTTGAACACCTGTAATAAAAAAACGTGGACCTTGAGCTAAATTTCGATGCTTACACACTAGTCATAAGACCATAGTGATTCTAATTATTATATGGTCCAAGTCCCAGACATCATCATTTTCATTTGAGAACCCTTTAGAATGAACAACTAGCATGAACGAGAAAGCGAAATTGAAATCATTCTTCTGAATATATATATATATTTCGAGAACGTGAACTTTGATCTCAAATTCGAAAGTGACACACAAATACCACGATACTATCTAATATATTTATTATAAGGTTCAACTCCCAGAGTTCAACATTAAGATTTGGAAGCTTCTAAATATTAGCATTTAACAACAAAATAAATAAGTTTAAATTCTTGTTTTTGAAGACCTGTAACATAAAAACGTGGACCTTGAGCTAAATTTCGATGCTTACACACAAGTCATAGGACCATAGTGATTCTAATTACTATATGGTCCAAGTCCCAGACATCACCATTTTCATTTGAGAACCCTTTAGAATGAATAATTAGCATGAGCGAGTCAGAAAAATTAAAATCATTCTTCTGAACATATATATTTCGAGAGCGTGAACTTTGATCTGAAATTCGAAAGTGGCACACAAATACTACGATACCATCTAATATAATTATTATAAGGTTCAACTCCCAGAGTTCAATATTTAGATTTGAGAACTTCTTAATATTAGCATATAATTACAAAATAAATGTTTAATTTCTGTTTTTTGAACACTTGTAACATACAAACGTAGACCTTGAGCTAAATTTCGATGCTTACACACAAGTCATAGGACCATAGTGATTCTAATTATTATATGGTCCAAGTCCCAGACATCATCATTTTCATTTGAGAACCCTTTAGAATGAATAATTAGCATGAGCGAGACAGAAAAATTAAAATCAAACTTCTGAACATATATATTTAGAGAGCGTGAACTTTGATCTGAAATTCGAAAGTGACACACAAATACCACGATACTATCTAATATATTTATTATAAGGTTCAACTGTCAGAGTTCAATATTTATATTTGAGAACTTCTTAATATTAGCATATAATTAAATAAAAAAGTTTAAATTCTGTTTTTTGAACACCTGTAATAAAAAAACGTGGACCTTGAGCTAAATTTCGATGCTTACACACAAGTCATAGGACCATAGTGATTCTAATTATTATATGGTCCAAGTCCCAGACATCATCATTTTCATTTGAGAACCCTTTAGAATGAACAACTAGCATGAACGAGAAAGCGAAATTGAAATCATTCTTCTGAATATATATATATATATTTCGAGAACCTGAACTTTGATCTGAAATTAACTAGCATGAACGAGAAAGCGAAATTGAAATCATTCTTCTGAATATATATATATATATTTCGAGAACGTGAACTTTGATCTCAAATTCGAAAGTGACACACAAATACCACGATACTATCTAATATATTTATTATAAGGTTCAACTCTCAGAGTTCAACATTAAGATTTGAGAACTTCTAAATATTAGCATTTAACAACAAAATAAAAAAGTTTAAATTCTTGTTTTTGAAGACCTATAACATAAAAACGTGGACCTTGAGCTAAAATTCGATGCTTACACACAAGTCATAGGACCATAGTAATTCTAAATATTATATGGTCCAAGTCCCAGACATCATCATTTTCATTTGAGAACCCTTTAGAATGAATAATTAGCATGAGCGAGACAGAAAAATTAAAATCAAACTTCTGAACATATATATTTCGAGAGCGTGAACTTTGATCTGAAATTCGAAAGTGACACACAAATACCACGATACTATCTAATATATTTATTATAAGGTTCAACTGTCAGAGTTCAATATTTATATTTGAGAACTTCTTAATATTAGCATATAATTAAATAAAAAAGTTTAAATTCTGTTTTTTGAACACCTGTAATAAAAAAACGTGGACCTTGAGCTAAATTTCGATGCTTACACACAAATCATAGGACCATAGTGATTCTAATTACTATATGGTCCAAGTCCCAGACATCATCATTTTCATTTGAGAACCCTTTAGAATGAATAATTAGCATGAGCGAGTCAAAAAAAATTAAATATTCTTCTGATTTATATACATATTTCGAGCGTGTGAATTTTGATCTGAAATTCGAAAGTGACACACAAATACCACGATACTATCTAATATATTTATTATAAGGTTCAACTCCCAGAGTTCAACATTAAGATTTGGAAGCTTCTAAATATTAGCATTTAACAACAAAATAAATAAGTTTAAATTCTTGTTTTTGAAGACCTGTAACATAAAAACGTGGACCTTGAGCTAAAATACGATGCTTACACACAAGTCATAGGACCATAGTAATTCTAAATATTATATGGTCCAAGTCCCAGATATCATCATTTTCATTTGAGAACCCTTTAGAATGAATAATTAGCATGAGCGAGACAGAAAAATTAAAATCAAACTTCGGAACATATATATTTCGAGAGCGTGAACTTTGATCTGAAATTCGAAAGTGACACAAAAATACCACGATACTATCTAATATATTTATTATAAGGTTCAACTGTCAGAGTTCAATATTTATATTTGAGAACTTCTTAATATTAGCATATAATTAAATAAAAAAGTTTAAATTCTGTTTTTTGAACACCTGTAATAAAAAAACGTGGACCTTGAGCTAAATTTCGATGCTTAAACACAAGTCATAGGACCATAGTGATTCTAACTATTATATGGTCCAAGTCCCAGACATCATCATTTTAATTTGAGAACCCTTTAGAATGAACAACTAGCATGAACGAGAAAGCGAAATTGAAATCATTCTTCTGAATATATATATATATTTCGAGAACCTGAACTTTGATCTGAAATTCGAAAGTGACACACAAATACCACATTTATTACAAGGTTCAACTCTCAGAGTTCAACATTAAGATTTGAGAACTTCTAAATATTAGCATTTAACAACAAAATAAAAAAGTTTAAATTCTTGTTTTTGAAGACCTATAACATAAAAACGTGGACCTTGAGCTAAAATTCGATGCTTACACACAAGTCATAGGACCATAGTAATTCTAAATATTATATGGTCCAAGTCCCAGACATCATCATTTTCATTTGAGAACCCTTTAGAATGAATAATTAGCATGAGCCTGAGACCAGAAAAATTAAAAATCAAGCTTTAGAATGAATATAGCTTTCGAGAACGTGAACTTTGATCTGAAATTCGAAAGTGACACACAAATACCACGATACTATCTAATATAATTATTATAAGGTTCAACTCCCAGAGTTCAATATTTAGATTTGAGAACTTCTTAATATTAGCATATAATTACAAAATAAATGTTTAATTTCTGTTTTCTGAACACCTGTAACATACAAACGTAGACCTTGAGCTAAATTTCGATGCTTACACACAAGTCATAGGACCATAGTAATTCTAATTATTATATGATCCAGGTCCCAGACATCATCATTTTCATTTGAGAACCCTTTAGAATAAATAATTAGCATGAGCGAGAAAGAAAAATTAAAATCATACTTCTGAACATATATAATTTAAAAACGTGAACTTTGATCTGAAATTCGAAAGTGACACACAAATACTGCGATACTCTCTAATATATTTGCTATAAGGTTCAACTCCCAGAGTTCAACATTAGGATTTGAGAACTTCTAAATATTAGCATTTAACAACAAAATAAATAAGTTTAAATTCTTGTTTTTGAAGACCTATAACATGAAAACGTGAGCTAAATTTCGATGCTCACACACAAGTCATAGGACCATAGTGATTCTAAATATTATATGGTCCAAGTCCCAGACATCATCATTTTAATTTGAGAACCCTTTAGAATGAACAACTAGCATGAACGAGACAGAAAAATTAAAATCAAAATTCGGAACATATATATTTCGAGAGCGTGAACTTTGATCTGAAATTCGAAAGTGACACACAAATACCACGATACTATCTAATATATTTATTTTAAGGTTCAACTGTCAGAGTTCAATATTTATATTTGAGAACTTCTTAATATTAGCATATAATTACAAAATAAAAAAGTTTAAATTCTGTTTTTTGAACACCTGTAATAAAAAAACGTGGACCTTGAGCTAAATTTCGATGCTTAAACACAAGTCATAGGACCATAGTGATTCTAACTATTATATGGTCCAAGTCCCAGACATCATCATTTTAATTTGAGAACCCTTTTAGAGGTGACAGCATGAACGAAATAACCTGAATATATATATATATTTCGAGAACCTGAACTTTGATCTGAAGAAAGTGACACACAAATACCACGATACTATCTAACATATTTATTATAAGGTTCAACTCCCAGAGTTCAACATTAGGATTTACGAGAACTCTCTAAATATTAGCATTTAACAATAAAATAAATAAGTTTAAATTCTTATTTTTGAAGACCTATAACATAAAAACGTGGACCTTGAGCTAAATTTCGATGCTTACACACAAGTCATAGGACCATAGTGATTCTAATTACTATATGGTCCAAGTCCCAGACATCACCATTTTCATTTGAGAACCCTTTAGAATGAATAATTAGCATGAGCGAGTCAAAAAAATTAAAATAATTCTTCTGAACATATATATTTCGAGAGCGTGAACTTTGATCTGAAATTCGAAAGTGGCACACAAATACCGCGATACCATCTAATATAATTATTATAAGGTTCAACTCCCAGAGTTCAATATTTAGATTTGAGAACTTCTTAATATTAGCATATAATTACAAAATAAATGTTTAATTTCTGTTTTTTGAACACTTGTAACATACAAACGTAGACCTTGAGCTAAATTTCGATGCTCACACACAAGTCATAGGACCATAGTGATTCTAATTATTATATGATCCAAGTCCCAGACATCATCATTTTCATTTGAGAACCCTTTAGAATGAATAATTAGCATGAGCGAGACAGAAAAATTAAAATCAAACTTCTGAACATATATATTTAGAGAGCGTGAACTTTGATCTGAAATTCGAAAGTGACACACAAATACCACGATACTATCTAATATATTTATTATAAGGTTCAACTGTCAGAGTTCAATATTTATATTTGAGAACTTCTTAATAATAGCATATAATTAAATAAAAAAGTTTAAATTCTGTTTTTTGAACACCTGTAATAAAAAAACGTGGACCTTGAGCTAAATTTCGATGCTTAAACACAAGTCATAGGACCATAGTGATTCTAATTACTATATGGTCCAAGTCCCAGACATCATCATTTTAATTTGAGAACCCTTTAGAATGAACAACTAGCATGAACGAGAAAGCGAAATTGAAATCATTCTTATGAATATATATATATATACTGCTACACCTGCTGCTGCTGCTGCTGCTGCTTGCGTCCTGCTGCTATATATATATATACCACTCTCTGCTGCTATATATATATACCACTACTATATGCTGCTGCTATATATTCGAAACGTGAACGGGATTATAGTTAGAAGTGGGCGCACTGATCTTTGCGTGATCTGTTTTATTATAGTTTCAGAAACTCTGGAACTCACAGTATATTACAGTTGGAACTTATAGTGCATTTAGTATAGTAAAAGAAGTTAAATTATTTAAAAATTATATAAGTGTTGTTTAAATTAGAATCTTACGGGAGTAGTCAAATGTGTATATTCAGTCTGACATCATCAGCTACGTTTTGGGGACATTAGAATGAATAATTAGCATGAGCAGACAGAAGAAAAGGTATCAAACTTCCGGAACATATATATTGAGAGCGTGAACTTTTATCTGAGAAATTCGAAAGTGGCTTTTCATACCACGATACCATCTAATATAATTATTATAAGTTCAACTCCCAGAGTTCAATATTTAGATTTGAGAACTTCTTAATATTAGCATATAATTACAAAATAAATGTTTAATTTCTGTTTTTTGAACACTTGTAACATACAAACGTAGACCTTGAGCTAAATTTCGATGCTTACACACAAGTCATAGGACCATAGTGATTCTAATTATTATATGATCCAAGTCCCAGACATCATCATTTGAGAACCCTTTAGAATGAATAATTAGCATGAGCGAGACAGAAAAATTAAAATCAAACTTCTGAACATATATATTTAGAGAGCGTGAACTTTGATCTGAAATTCGAAAGTGACACACAAATACCACGATACTATCTAATATATTTATTATAAGGTTCAACTGTCAGAGTTCAATATTTATATTTGAGAACTTCTTAATATTAGCATATAATTAAATAAAAAAGTTTAAATTCTGTTTTTTGAACACCTGTAATAAAAAAACGTGGACCTTGAGCTAAATTTCGATGCTTACACACAAGTCATAGGACCATAGTGATTCTAATTATTATATGGTCCAAGTCCCAGACATCATCATTTTCATTTGAGAACCCTTTAGAATGAACAACTAGCATGAACGAGAAAGCGAAATTGAAATCATTCTTCTGAATATATATATATTTCGAGAACCTGAACTTTGATCTGAAATTCGAAAGTGACACACAAATACCACGATACTATCTAATATATTTATTATAAGGTTCAACTCCCAGAGTTCAACATTAGGATTTGAGAACTTCTAAATATTAGCATTTAACAACAAAATAAATAAGTTTAAATTCTTGTTTTTGAAGACCTGTAACATAAAAACGTGGACCTTGAGCTAAATTTCGATGCTTACACACAAGTCATAGGACCATAGTGATTCTAATTACTATATGGTCCAAGTCCCAGACATCACCATTTTCATTTGAGAACCCTTTAGAATGAATAATTAGCATGAGCGAGTCAGAAAAATTAAAATCATTCTTCTGAACATATATATTTCGAGAGCGGAACTTTGATGCAAGAAATTCTGAAAGTGGCACACAAATACCACGATACCATCTAATATAATTATTATAAGGTTCAACTCCCAGAGTTCAACATTTAGATTTAGATTTGAGAACTTCTTAATATTAGCATATAATTACAAAATAAATGTTTAATTTCTGTTTTTTGAACACTTGTAACATACAAACGTAGACCTTGAGCTAAATTTCGATGCTTACACACAAGTCATAGGACCATAGTGATTCTAATTATTATATGATCCAAGTCCCAGACATCATCATTTTCATTTGAGAACCCTTTAGAATGAATAATTAGCATGAGCGAGACAGAAAAATTAAAATCAAACTTCTGAACATATATATTTAGAGAGCGTGAACTTTGATCTGAAATTCGAAAGTGACACACAAATACCACGATACTATCTAATATATTTATTATAAGGTTCAACTGTCAGAGTTCAATATTTATATTTGAGAACTTCTTAATATTAGCATATAATTAAATAAAAAAGTTTAAATTCTGTTTTTTGAACACCTGTAATAAAAAAACGTGGACCTTGAGCTAAATTTCGATGCTTACACACAAGTCATAGGACCATAGTGATTCTAATTATTATATGGTCCAAGTCCCAGACATCATCATTTTCATTTGAGAACCCTTTAGAATGAACAACTAGCATGAACGAGAAAGCGAAATTGAAATCATTCTTCTGAATATATATATATATATATATATATATATATATATATATATATATATATATATATATATATATATATATATATAACAATAATTTCTTCTGCTGCTCTTGCTGCTCCTCTCCATATATATATATATATTTGAAAGAACCGTGAACTTTGATCTGAAATTCGAAAGTGACACACAAATACCATGATACTATCTAATATATTTATTATAAGGTTGAACTCTCAGAGTTCAACATTAAGATTTGAGAACTTCTAAATATTAGCATTTAACAACAAAATAAAAAAGTTTAAATTCTTGTTTTTGAAGACCTATAACATAAAAACGTGGACCTTGAGCTAAAATTCGATGCTTACACACAAGTCATAGGACCATAGTAATTCTAAATATTATATGGTCCAAGTCCCAGACATCATCATTTTCATTTGAGAACCCTTTAGAATGAATAATTAGCATGAGCGAGACAGAAAAATTAAAATCATACTTCTGAACATATATAATTCGAGAACGTGAACTTTGATCTGAAATTCGAAAGTGACACACAAATACCACGATACTATCTAATATATTTATTATAAGGTTCAACTGTCAGAGTTCAATATTTATATTTGAGAACTTCTTAATATTAGCATATAATTAAATAAAAAAGTTTAAATTCTGTTTTTTGAACACCTGTAATAAACGTGGACCTTGAGCTAAATTTCGATGCTTACACACAAATCATAGGACCATAGTGATTCTAATTACTATATGGTCCAAGTCCCAGACATCATCATTTTCATTTGAGAACCCTTTAGAATGAATAATTAGCATGAGCGAGTCAAAAAAATTAAAATAATTCTTCTGAACATATATATTTCGAGAGCGTGAACTTTGATCTGAAATTCGAAAGTGACACACAAATACCACGATACTATCTAATATATTTATTATAAGGTTCAACTCCCAGAGTTCAACATTAAGATTTGGAAGCTTCTAAATATTAGCATTTAACAACAAAATAAATAAGTTTAAATTCTTGTTTTTGAAGACCTGTAACATAAAAACGTGGACCTTGAGCTAAAATACGATGCTTACACACAAGTCATAGGACCATAGTAATTCTAAATATTATATGGTCCAAGTCCCAGACATCATCATTTTCATTTGAGAACCCTTTAGAATGAATAATTAGCATGAGCGAGACAGAAAAATTAAAATCAAACTTCGGAACATATATATTTCGAGAGCGTGAACTTTGATCTGAAATTCGAAAGTGACACAAAAATACCACGATACTATCTAATATATTTATTATAAGGTTCAACTGTCAGAGTTCAATATTTATATTTGAGAACTTCTTAATATTAGCATATAATTACAAAATAAAAAAGTTTAAATTCTGTTTTTTGAACACCTGTAATAAAAAAACGTGGACCTTGAGCTAAATTTCGATGCTTAAACACAAGTCATAGGACCATAGTGATTCTAACTATTATATGGTCCAAGTCCCAGACATCATCATTTTAATTTGTTCCTTTAGAATGAACAACTAGCATGAACGAGAAAGCAAAATTGAAATCATTCTTCTGAACATATATATATTTCGAGAACGTGAACTTTGATCTGAAATTCGAAAGTGGCACACAAATACCACGATACTATCTAATATATTTATTACAAGGTTCAACTCTCAGAGTTCAACATTAAGATTTGAGAACTTCTAAATATTAGCATTTAACAACAAAATAAATTAATTTGTTATTTTTGAAGACCTATAACATAAAAACGTGGACCTTGAGCTAAATTTCGATGCTTACACACAAGTCATAGGACCATAGTAATTCTAAATATTATATGGTCCAAGTCCCAGACATCATCATTTTCATTTGAGAACCCTTTAGAATGAATAATTAGCATGAGCGAGACAGAAAAATTAAAATCAAACTTCGGAACATATATATTTCGAGAGCGTGAACTTTGATCTGAAATTCGAAAGTGGCACACAAATACCGCGATACCATCTAATATAATTATTATAAGGTTCAACTCCCAGAGTTCAATATTTAGATTTGAGAACTTCTTAATATTAGCATATAATTACAAAATAAATGTTTAATTTCTGTTTTCTGAACACCTGTAACATACAAACGTAGACCTTGAGCTAAATTTCGATGCTTACACACAAGTCATAGGACCATAGTAATTCTAATTATTATATGATCCAGGTCCCAGACATCATCATTTTCATTTGAGAACCCTTTAGAATAAATAATTAGCATGAGCGAGAAAGAAAAATTAAAATCATACTTCTGAACATATATAATTTAAAAACGTGAACTTTGATCTGAAATTCGAAAGTGACACACAAATACTGCGATACTCTCTAATATATTTGCTATAAGGTTCAACTTCCAGAGTTCAATATTTAGATTTGAGAACTTCTAAATATTAGCATTTAACAACAAAATAAATAAGTTTAAATTCTTGTTTTTGAAGACCTGTAACACAAAAACGTGGACCTTGAGCTAAAATTCGATGCTTACACACAAGTCATAGGACCATAGTGATTCTAAATATTATATGGTCCAAGTCCCAGACACATCATTTTAATTTGAGAACCCTTTAGAATGAACAACTAGCATGAACGAGACAGAAAAATTAAAATCAAAATTCGGAACATATATATTTCGAGAGCGTGAACTTTGATCTGAAATTCGAAAGTGACACACAAATACCACGATACTATCTAATATATTTATTTTAAGGTTCAACTGTCAGAGTTCAATATTTATATTTGAGAACTTCTTAATATTAGCATATAATTAAATAAAAAAGTTTAAATTCTGTTTTTTGAACACCTGTAATAAAAAAACGTGGACCTTGAGCTAAAGCTAAATTTCGATGCTTACACACAAGTCATAAGACCATAGTGATTCTAATTATTATATGGTCCAAGTCCCAGACATCATTATTTTCATTTGAGAACCCTTTAGAATGAACAACTAGCATGAACGAGAAAGCGAAATTGAAATCATTCTTCTGAATATATATATATATATTTCGAGAACCTGAACTTTGATCTGAAATTCGAAAGTGACACACAAATACCACGATACTATCTAATATATTTATTATAAGGTTCAACTCCCAGAGTTCAACATTAGGATTTGAGAACTTCTAAATATTAGCATTTAACAACAAAATAAAAAAGTTTAAATTCTTGTTTTTGAAGACCTGTAACATAAAAACGTGGACCTTGAGCTAAATTTCGATGCTTACACACAAGTCATAGGACCATAGTGATTCTAATTACTATATGGTCCAAGTCCCAGACATCATCATTTTCATTTGAGAACCCTTTAGAATGAATATTAGCATGAGCGAGTCAGAAAAATTAAAATCATTCTTCTGAACATATATATATTTCGAGAGCGTGAACTTTGATCTGAAATTCGAAAGTGGCACACAAATACCGCGATACCATCTAATATAATTATTATAAGGTTCAACTCCCAGAGTTCAATATTTAGATTTGAGAACTTCTTAATATTAGCATATAATTACAAAATAAATGTTTAATTTCTGTTTTTTGAACACCTGTAACAAAAACGTAGACCTTGAGCTAAATTTCGATGCTTAAACACAAGTCATAGGACCATAGTGATTCTAATTATTATATGATCCAAGTCCCAGACATCATCATTTTCATTTAAGAACCCTTTAGAATGAATAATTAGCATGAGCTAGAAAGAAAAATTTTCTTCTGAACATATATATTTAGAGAGCGTGAACTTTGATCTGAAATTCGAAAGTGACACACAAATACCACGATACTATCTAATATATTTATTATAAGGTTCAACTGTCAGAGTTCAATATTTATATTTGAGAACTTCTTAATATTAGCATATAATTAAATAAAAAAGTTTAAATTCTGTTTTTTGAACACATGTAATAAAAAAACGTGGACCTTGAGCTAAATTTCGATGCTTACACACAAGTCATAGGACCATAGTGATTCTAATTATTATATGGTCCAAGTCCCAGACATCATCATTTTCATTTGAGAACCCTTTAGAATGAACAACTAGCATGAACGAGAAAGCGAAATTGAAATCATTCTTCTGAATATATATATATATATATATTTCGAGAACGTGAACTTTGATCTCAAATTCGAAAGTGACACACAAATACCACGATACTATCTAATATATTTATTATAAGGTTCAACTCCCAGAGTTCAACATTAAGATTTGAGAACTTCTAAATATTAGCATTTAACAACAAAATAAAAAAGTTTAAATTCTTGTTTTTGAAGACCTATAACATAAAAACGTGGACCTTGAGCTAAAATTCGATGCTTACACACAAGTCATAGGACCATAGTGATTCTAATTATTATATGGTCCAAGTCCCAGACATCATCATTTTCATTTGAGAACCCTTTAGAATGAATAATTAGCATGAGCGAGACAGAAAAATTAAAATCAAACTTCTGAACATATATATTTAGAGAGCGTGAACTTTGATCTGAAATTCGAAAGTGACACACAAATACCACGATACTATCTAATATATTTATTATAAGGTTCAACTGTCAGAGTTCAATATTTATATTTGAGAACTTCTTAATATTAGCATATAATTAAATAAAAAAGTTTAAATTCTGTTTTTTGAACACTTGTAACATACAAACGTAGACCTTGAGCTAAATTTCGATGCTTAAACACAAGTCATAGGACCATAGTGATTCTAATTATTATATGGTCCAAGTCCCAGACATCATCATTTTCATTTGAGAACCCTTTAGAATGAATAATTAGCATGAGCGAGACAGAAAAATTAAAATAATTCTTCTGAACATATATATTTCGAGAGCGTGAACTTTGATCTGAAATTCGAAAGTGACACACAAATACCACGATACTATCTAATATATTTATTATAAGGTTCAACTCCCAGAGTTCAACATTAAGATTTGGAAGCTTCTAAATATTAGCATTTAACAACAAAATAAATAAGTTTAAATTCTTGTTTTTGAAGACCTGTAACATAAAAACGTGGACCTTGAGCTAAAATACGATGCTTACACACAAGTCATAGGACCATAGTAATTCTAAATATTATATGGTCCAAGTCCCAGACATCATCATTTTCATTTGAGAACCCTTTAGAATGAATAATTAGCATGAGCGAGACAGAAAAATTAAAATCAAAATTCGGAACATATATATTTCGAGAGCGTGAACTTTGATCTGAAATTCGAAAGTGACACACAAATACCACGATACTATCTAATATATTTATTATAAGGTTCAACTG
Source organism: Trachelipus rathkii (assembly GCA_015478945.1). Taxonomy (NCBI): domain Eukaryota; kingdom Metazoa; phylum Arthropoda; class Malacostraca; order Isopoda; family Trachelipodidae; genus Trachelipus; species Trachelipus rathkii. The sequence continues at coordinate 25,752 of JABUQX010129787.1, forward strand.
TCAGAGTTCAATATTTATATTTGAGAACTTCTTAATATTAGCATATAATTAAATAAAAAAGTTTAAATTCTGTTTTTTGAACACCTGTAATAAAAAAACGTGGACCTTGAGCTAAATTTCGATGCTTAAACACAAGTCATAGGACCATAGTGATTCTAACTATTATATGGTCCAAGTCCCAGACATCATCATTTTAATTTGAGAACCCTTTAGAATGAACAACTAGCATGAACGAGAAAGCAAAATTGAAATCATTCTTCTGAACATATATATATTTCGAGAACGTGAACTTTGATCTGAAATTCGAAAGTGGCACACAAATACCACGATACTATCTAATATATTTATTATAAGGTTCAACTCCCAGAGTTCAACATTAAGATTTGAGAACTTCTAAATATTAGCATTTAACAACAAAATAAAAAAGTTTAAATTCTTGTTTTTGAAGACCTATAACATAAAAACGTGGACCTTGAGCTAAAATTCGATGCTTACACACAAGTCATAGGACCATAGTAATTCTAAATATTATATGGTCCAAGTCCCAGACATCATCATTTTCATTTGAGAACCCTTTAGAATGAATAATTAGCATGAGCGAGACAGAAAAATTAAAATAATTCTTCTGAACATATATATTTCGAGAGCGTGAACTTTGATCTGAAATTCGAAAGTGGCACACAAATACCACGATACTATCTAATATAATTATTATAAGGTTCAACTCCCAGAGTTCAATATTTAGATTTGAGAACTTCTTAATATTAGCATATAATTACAAAATAAATGTTTAATTTCTGTTTTCTGAACACCTGTAACATACAAACGTAGACCTTGAGCTAAATTTCGATGCTTACACACAAGTCATAGGACTATAATAATTCTAATTATTATATGATCCAGGTCCCAGACATCATCATTTTCATTTGAGAACCCTTTAGAATAAATAATTAGCATGAGCGAGAAAGAAAAATTAAAATCATACTTCTGAACATATATAATTTAAAAACGTGAACTTTGATCTGAAATTCGAAAGTGACACACAAATACTGCGATACTCTCTAATATATTTGCTATAAGGTTCAACTCCCAGAGTTCAACATTTAGATTTGAGAACTTCTAAATATTAGCATTTAACAACAAAATAAATAAGTTTAAATTCTGTTTTTTGAACACCTGTAATAAAAAACGTGGACCTTGAGCTTAACAATTCGATGTGCTTACACCAAGTCATCAGGACATAGTGATCTCTAAATATTATATCGGTCCAAGTCCAGACATCATCATTTAATTTTGAGAACCCTTTAGACTGAACAACTAGCATGACGAGACAGAAAAATAAAATCAAAATCGGAACATATATTTTCGAGACGCGTCGAACTTGATCGAAATTCGAAGTGACACCAAATACCACGATACTATCTAATATATTTTATTTTAAGGTTCAACTGTCAGAGTTCAATATTTATATTTGAGAACTTCTTAATATTAGCATATAATTACAAAATAAAAAAGTTTAAATTCTGTTTTTTGAACACCTGTAATAAAAAAACGTGGACCTTGAGCTAAATTTCGATGCTTACACACAAGTCTCAAGACCATAGTGATTCTAATTATTATATGGTCCAGGTCCCAGACATCATCATTTTAATTTGAGAACCCTTTAGAATGAACCACTAGCATGAACGAGAAAGCAAAATTGAAATCATTCTTCTGAACATATATATATTTCGAGAACGTGAACTTTGATCTGAAATTCGAAAGTGACACACAAATACCACGATACTATCTAATATATTTATTATAAGGTTCAACTCCCAGAGTTCAACATTAGGATTTGAGAACTTCTAAATATTAGCATTTAACAACAAAATAAATAAGTTTAAATCTTGTTTTTGAGACCTGCTAACATAAAACGTGACCTTGAGCTAAAATTTCGATGCTTACACACCAACGTCATAGGAATAGTGATTCTAATTACATATGGCTCCACACGTCCCAACATCACCATTTTTCATTTGAGAACCCTTAAGAATGATAATTAGCATGAGCGAGTCAGAAAAATTAAAATCAAAATGTGATATAAATAGTCAAGGACCCAAATCAGTCTTGTCCCAAGGTAAATAGTTACGCTAATTGAATATTTACCCTTAACAAACATCCAAAAATGAAAATGAGTATTTTACCTAATTTCAGGGCCTAATTATTGATACTTAAAATAAAACGGCAGATATCGGAGGGTACTGTTCCTGAAGAAGGTCAAGGGTTGTACGAAAAAGCTAACCAGTCAAGGCATTCTTGTTCCCAGGTACCTAGTTACACCTGTACAAGTTTCTCAACCACAGACAGTCAAAGATAAATTTGTGTAGTATTCCATATTTTCAGGACCCAATTACAAATACTAAAAATAAAACTGCAGGTATCAGAGGGTACTGTTCGGGGGAGGCGGAAAAGTGAAATAAATGGTCAAGGAATCAAATCAGTCTTGTTCCAAGGTAAATAGTTACACTAATTGAATATTTACCCTTAACAAACTTCCAAAAATGAAAATGAGTATTTTACCTAATTTCAGGGCCTAATTATTGATACTTAAAATAAAACGGCAGATATCGGAGGGTACTGTTCCTGAAGAAGGTCAAGGGTTGTACGAAAAAGCTAACCAGTCAAGGCATTCTTGTTCCCAGGTACCTAGTTACACCTGTACAAGTTTCTCAACCACAGACAGTCAAAGATAAATTTGTGTAGTATTCCATATTTTCAGGACCCAATTACAAATACTAAAAATAAAACGGCAGGTATCATAGGGTACTGTTCCTGAGGGAGGAGAAACTGTGATATAAATGGTCAAGGACCCAAATCAGTCTTGTTCCAATGTAAATAGTTACGCTAATTGAATATTTACCCTTAACAAACATCCAAAATTGAAAATGAGTTATTTTACCTAATTTCAGGGCCTAATTTTTGATACTTAAAATAAAACGGCAGACGGAGGGTACTGCTCCTGAAGAAGGTCAAGGGTTGTACGAAAAAGCTAAGCAGTCGAGGCATTCTTGTTCCCAGGTACCTAGTTACACCTGTACAAGTTTCCCAACCACAGACATTCAAAGATAAATTTGAGTAGTATTCCATATTTTAAGGACCTAATTACTGATACTAAAAATAAAACGGCAGGTATCAGAGGGTACTGTTCCTGAGGGAGGAGAAACTTTGATATAAATGGTCAAGGACCCAAATCAGTCTTGTTCCAATGTAAATAGTTACGCTAATTGAATATTTACCCTTAACAAACATCCAAAATTGAAAATGAGTTAGTTTACCTAATTTCAATGCCTAATTTTTGATTGTTAAATATGAAACGGCAGGTATCGGAGGATACCTGTTCTGAAGATGGGGTTGTACGAAAAAGCTAGCCAGTCAAGGCATTCTTGTTCCCAGGTACCTAGTTACACCTGTACAAGTTTCTCAACCACAGACATTCAAAGATAAATTTGAGTAGTATTCCATATTTTAAGGACCTAATTACTGAGACTAAAAATAAAACGGCAGGTATCATAGGGTACTGTTCCTGAGGGAGGGGAAAATGTGATATAAATGGTCAAAGAATCAATTCAATCTTGTTCCAAAGTAAATAGTTACACTAATTGAATATTTACCCTTAACAAACATCCAATAATGAAAATGAGTATTTTACCTTAATTTCAGCGCTTAATTATTGATACTTAAACATAAAAACGGCTAGATATGGAGGTACTGTCCTGAAGAAGGTCAAGGGTCTCGTTACAAAAAAGCTAAGCTGTCCAAGTTTCTTGCTCCCAGGTACCTAGTTACAGCTTGTACAACGTTCTCAAAAAAGAGACATTCAAAGATAATCTTGAGAGGTGTTCATATTTTTGCACCAATTACTATCACTAAAAAATAAAACGGCAGGTATCAGAGGGTACTGTTCCTAAGGGAGGTTAACATGTGATATAAATGGTCAAGGAAGAGATGGTAAGCAGACAAGGCATTCTTGTTTCTAGGTACTTAGTTAGACATGGACAAGTATCTCTAAAGCAGACATTCAAAGATATTTGAGTATTATTCCATATTTTAAGGACATAACTAATGATACTAAATATAAAACGGCAGGTATCAGATGGTACTGTTCCAAAGGACGGCAATGTGATATAAATGGTCAAGGAATCAAATCAGTCTTGTTCCAAGGTAAATAGTTACGCTAATTGAATATTTACCCTTAACAAACATCCAAAAATGAAAATGAGTATTTTACCTAATTTCAGGGCCTAATTATTGATACTTAAAATAAAACGGCAGATATCGGAGGGTACTGTTCCTGAAGAAGGTCAAGGGTTGTACGGAAAAGCTAAGCAGTCAAGGCATTCTTGTTCCCAGGTACCTATTACACCTGTGCAGTTTCTCATCACATACATTAAAGATCATTTGCAGTAGTATTCATATTTGAAATAACCTCATTGCTGATACTAACCATAAAACGGCAAGAAATAGAGGGTACTGTTCCTGATGGAGGAGAAAATCTGATATAAATGGCAAGGAATTCAATCAGTTTTGTTTCAGAGGTAAATAGTTACGTAGATGAATCATTTACCCTAACAAACATCCAAAAATTGGAAATGAGTTATTTTAACTAATTTCAGGCCTAATTTTTGATACTTAAAATAAAACGGCAGATATCGGAGGGTACTGTTCCTGAAGAAGGTCAAGGGTTGTACGAAAAAGCTAAGCAGTCAAGGCATTCTTGTTCCCAGGTACCTAGTTACACCTGTACAAGTTTCTCAAAAACAGACATTCAAAGATAAATTTGAGTAGTATTCCATATTTTAAGGACCTAATTACTGATACTAAAAATAAAACGGCAGGTATCAGAGGGTACTGTTCCTGAGGGAGGAGAAACTTTGATATAAATGGTCAAGGACCCAAATCAGTCTTGTTCCAATGTA
>JABUQX010129788.1:0-5000 GCA_015478945.1 Trachelipus rathkii
ATTCGATCTCTGCCCTGCCGTCTGTTGAAGATGCATTAGGTTATCCTGAAGCCTTTCAAAAATTGAGAATTAACACTGTACCGCCAGACTTTTCAACAGCGAAAGTGGAAGATCATATCTATAACCGTCTTTTTACGCTTGCAGAGTATCAAACTACATTGGCGAGCAGCAAAGACTATGCCCTTGGCTCAGACTTAAATTCATACATAATGCTCCGTCATATCCACCCCTCTGCATCCACGTTCATGCTGAATCTGTATAACAGAATCTGGATCGTATCCTCTTTTCCATTTATCTGGACTACAGCTTTTGTAATTCCTATTCCAAATCCTGGGAAGGATCCGAAGTTGGCGGACAACCAAAGACCAATTTCGCTGACCTGTCATACTTGTAAATTAATGGAGAAAACGGTTTCAGGCCGCTTTCTCTCTGTTCTGGAGAGTCACCAGGCTTTTCAAAATTCCAGTTTGGTTTTCCCAAAAATCGTTCGACCACGGATTTCTTGTTAAAACTGGATCATGACATCCGGGAAGCCTTCTCAACTGGTGGAATGGATCTTGGTGTCTTTTATGACAGTGAAAAACCTTATGGCAGAACGTGGAGAACTGGGGTTCTATTTAAACTCCACCCGCTCGGTTTCCCAGAACAGCTCCCTCTCTTTATTTAATGTCTTCTCTCAGACAGATCCATCCAGGTTCGGTGCTCTTTTGCTCTATCAAGCCACTTTACTCTGGATGAAGGCGTTCCGCTGCGGATTATGTATTATTGTTTGCTCTCGGATTCCATGATATCATTACTTCTATTCTTCGACGGTCAATTTTACTCTCTATATTGTGACCTGGCGCTATATATTGCCGGTGCCAGGCTGCCATTTCTTGAAAGGCAACTTCAGCTAGCTATTGAGAATATTTCACAATGGGGTAATTCCCATGGCTTATATTTTCACCCACCAAAACCTCAGCAGTTCTATTTTGAAGGACCTCCCACTTTCCTCATGCGAACCTATCCTTATACGGTTCACCCATTCCTGTAACTTCACAAGTCAAATTTCTAGAGCTCATTTTAGATGACCACCTAGCATACTCACCGCACATTAAACTCCTGAAAACGACTTGTCACCGCGTGCTTGACCTATTACGTCACTACAAAATATTGGTGTGAAAATCGCAAGTCCCTTTTACATCTCCACACCGCCCTAATCCGATCAAAACTGGACTATGGCTGCGTAGTATATGTCAGGCCTCCCCAACTCTACTACAACTGTTGGATCCCATCTAAAACGAGGCGATTCGTATCTCCACTGGAACCTTCCGATCGTCCCCCTGGGTGAGCCTTGAAGTTGAATCCGATGTGAAGCTACTTTCTCTTCTACTGATATAACTACACCTCATGTGTACAAGTTATCTTCGCTTTCAAACCCAATACCATCTGCTCTAGCACCGATTCTGCGAGAGATTCCTCAGAATCCTTCTTACTGGCCATTTGAAAACCAGTTTATAACATCCTTAACTTCCTCAACATCTCTTTGCAAAGCGTTCTGCCGTTCCCTTATGACAAAGGGTATACACCTTGGCTATTCCCTGTTCCCAACATTTGCCTGGTACTGACCTCTCTTTCCAAATCTAGCCACCCTGCTGCCTTGTTAAAGGCATCATTTTTGTCTCATTCCGCAGTTCACGATGGATTTTACTCCAGTGTTTACTGACGGCTCTAAAACAGGCAACAGTGTGGATACATCTGCTGTCTTTCCTGATCGCAAACATCCCATACCTTCCCCTCATCTTAATTTTACGTGCTATGAATTAATGGTTATACATGATTGCCCTTTCTTTCGAATCTATTACTTAACCAGGTCCACCCTTATGTCATTTATTCACATTCGTTCAGCGCCCTCCAGACGCTTAAAGTGTCCTATTCCAAAAAAATAATGGTATCTCGCTTGTACAACAATTCTTCGACGTGGCACGCGTAAGAAGCAAAATATACTAATTTGAGCCCCCACTATGTAAGGTAACTGGCAGCGAAATCGTGACAGAGAGCGCGAAAATTGCGCGTGCGTGTGGAGCTGTTCTAGGTATCTTCCGGATGCCATTCGAACAATTCGCTCATCAATTGATTACTACTATCCTGCTCTTCCGACAAGCGCTTGCCGGTGTTGTGAGTGGCAAAGAGTGCTAGACCGAGTGATCACCGAGGAGCTTAAAACAGAAATTAAAGCCGAAATTGGTTGATGGTCTTCCTCTCACCGACGAAGTGTTTGCACGAGTCGATACTTGCATGCCTCCGTATTGCGGCACAGTCCAATACACTCCGCCACCTCACAATGTTACGGATCCTCCTCGCAATCAGGCAAACTTGCGTCGCATAGCCCGCAATCTGTTCCCTAATCTCATTGATTGTCCCAACTGGACTATTTGCCGTCTCATTTTTCTATTATGGTATAACATCTTCTAAATGTTATGCGGGCCATAGTGCGCGGATCTGATCTTCCCACTTTAGGAGTAACTATTTCTTGTATCCTCTCAAGGAATTGAATATTTTTTGACAATATATGATTTTATTTTTTAAATTAAGACTAAATTAATAATGTAGGATATAATTTCTTTTTCTTATTGTGTGAGTGTGGGGCCACGTTTTTGTTTCATATTTTTGTCTGAATAAATCATTTACCATGTCAAATTGTTCTTTGCATTTAAAATTGCATTAGCCATGACACACCGATGAAGTTGATTAATATTTAAACCCAGTGGTGGAGGCCTTTCTTTTGGTGGCCGGGTTGGATCCTGAACATTTGACTCAATAATATAATATAATATATATATTATATATAAGATATTATATATATAATATATTATATATATATATTATACTATATATATAACAGAGGAGTATATATGTATATATATATATAGTATAATATATATATATATATATATATATTATATTATATTATATATATATATATGTATAATACTATATATATATATAATATATATATATATATATAATAGTATATATATATTATATATTATATATATATATATATATAATATAGTATATATATATATATAAATATATAATATATATGGAGTAGAGTGGAGTGAGAGGTGAGTATATATAATATATATATATAATATATATATATATATATACTAGAGTATATATTATTATCAGGGCGTATACAATAGGTAAGGCAGGGTAGCTGCTCCTACCCAATATTTTTAAGTCTTTTTAATAAATAATTTAAATTAGAGAGAGAGAGTGAAAGTGTGGAAATTTTAATATGAAAGTGTAACAAAAGAAACCTGGATTTTATAATAAATTAAAGAAAATCAATCTACTTAGTAATAACAATTATAATAATAAATTATTTGAAAATTTTCCTTCCTACTCTGTTCCGTGAGAGTAGAGATGTGAGAAGCGGTGGCGTAACGGGTAGATCTCATATTTCATATAAATTAGTTAATAGGAACAGCCAAGCTTCAATCCTTTCTTGAGCGAAAAATATAAGCAAAATTTCGCGAGTACGAAACTATCGCTCACCCAGTGAGGGGGAGGAGGTTCGGGCGTTGAGAAGCGTAGGATACTAAAAGAAAATGGTCATTTTTGATTCCATCTCTCTCTCTTCTCTCTCTCTTTCTCTCTCGTCTCTCTCTCTTTCTCTCTCCTCTCTCTCTTCATCTCTCTCTCTCTATCTATTCTAAAAAATTCTATCTATTTATCTATTCTATATATCTAACATCTTATATTCTCTCACAGTCAGGTTTTTCACTTATGGTGGCAGAGTAAAAATAAATGTTTACCATATATTTGCTGTGTAAGTTTTGGAATAGAGGGCAAGTGAAGCTAGTCTATTTTTGTTAATAACTAAAGAGTGGAATGTAACTTTTTATTTATTAAGTTTTGTTTACCTTTATATAATAAAATCAATTATTTAAAAATTCGGTAGCTGCCTATGTCAGGCTTTGAAGCAATTATGTCATATAATAACCAATAAATAAACATGACGGCTTTTTATTCAAAAGGACGGTGAAAAATTAAATTTTCCTTCAAATAAATAAGACTTATTGCAGTTAAAGAGTTTTCGTTATTATATATGTATATATACTATATATATAATATATAGGTATATATATATATATTATAGTATAATATATAATATATATATATATATATAATATATATATATATATTCATTTGCCTAACCAACGTGTAATCTCAAGGTACGCCACTGATATATATATATATTATATTATTAATATATATATATATATACTTAATAGTCTATATATATATATTATATATATATTTATATATATATATATAATTATATATAAAATATATATATATATATATTATATATTTATATTATATATCACACAAGTTTACATATTCTTATTTCAGATAACCAATATATTGTTTGTGAATTATAATTAAGATGGTTTTAAAGTGTAAGTGTTTTATATAATATTATATAATATTTATTATAATAAATATATATATATATATATATATATATATATATATATATATATATATAGCATATTATATATATATATATATATAATATAGGTATATATATATAGAGGAGAGAGTATATGAGTATATATATATATTATATAATATTATAGTTATATACTATTATATATGTATATATTTTATATATATATATATATAATATATATATTATATATTATATATTATATATATATATATATATTCATATATTATATATTATACGTGTAGTAGTGTATTTATACTATTATATATATAGTATATAATAGATATACTACTGGGCAATGTTCTGGGGGGGTGAGAATTAATGCTAGGTTTCAATTTTATCATGTTTATTAATTCAGTTCGAAAATTTTCATGGTTCCAACAGATTTGTTGTGGAAAGTTTTTTAAAATATACAATTATAAATAAAAAAAATTATCACAAGATAGCTGAATCTTTCCAAAGTGAAATTAAATTTGACAATTACCTCAAGGACAAGTTA
>JABUQX010129789.1:0-10000 GCA_015478945.1 Trachelipus rathkii
GCGAACTAGAACAATTTTGAACTGATAAAGGGCCAAATTGGAAGATCCGCGTCTGCGCCATAAGTAACGCGAGTTATAAAATACCAGCGCCCTGCATGATACATTCTGTGGGTATGTATGATAATTTTGTAATTAGAAAAGGTGCCGGGATCAGCGATGTGACAAAGCATTTTCAACAGCATTTTTAATATCTTTGAAGGCTTTCCTGCCAGTTAATTCAAAACTGACGCGCGCGGTTGAATAAGGTACCTTTCAAAAAACGAAATTTAGGGGCGCTGTAGTTCAGAAAAGATAATAATGGGCGCTGCTGCCGGTTTTATAAAAAAAACCTTCCTACTCGTGCCTAGAAAAGATCTTAATTTCTTTTGATGCGGTCCTGGCTGCGGGTCTCGGTGTCTAAGAAGATATCCCCCTTAATTCTCGCGCATTAGGTCCTTTATACCTTTTGCATTGACCGTATATCCCAAAGTTTCCCAATCTCCTTTTTGGCCAACTGTGGCCATTTGTGGAATTTAAACCTGGAATTATAATAGATATAACTTAAACCTCTATCCAATACCTTCTTCCAGGCAGGATTTTGTTTGCTCATATCCTCGGTCTCTCGTTGTGTGAATCAATATGGTCATTATTCATTTATAGGCCTGCGTATTCGGGAGTAGCGCCTGTAGTAGGACTGTATCAATATGTAAGCTGAAAGATAATAATCAAGGGGGAGGACAACATTAGCCCTTTGGAAGGTTTCCTGTAGGTGAAAACGAGTCCGACACGTTTGAAAGTGATCGGTAAAGCTTACTTCTGTGAGTCTGGCTCTCCAGATGCACTCTACAGTAGAAGCCCCGTACGTCAAAGTTTGGTAAAAGACGGCTCCTCCCCCTGCAGGTTGGAGTATGGCCCGTTCCTCAGTGCAGATGCGGGAAGTCAGCCAAGATTCTGTATCTCAAGCTCTTTTAGTTTTTTCAGATTCTCTAAAATCGGAGAAGATTATTCTGAAACTCGATTTTTCGCTTTCGTGAGAACACTCATGGGAAAAGCACCAGGGGTAGTCTGCTTGCGCCGCAGACTCCCCTGTGGTACCGAGTATTGTCAAGTTCTGCTTTTGTTTGAGCATAAAATTTATGGGGGACCCTTCTTGGCCTAAGGGAAACGGGGGGTCCTTTTATGTGTATTTTGTAAGGATAAGCGTGGGCCAGTCTATAATACTCTCTCTTGGAAATAAGCGGCCTTCTCGTCAGTTAGTTAGTTTTTTGGCCGGGTCCTCAGCAATTAGCTGTGCTGCATTCTCTCCTATTTTATTTTTTATATTTATCTAATAAAAAAATTTCATTCCACCTTTTTCTGTTTCAATTTTATGGTAGTGGTTTTCTGGGAGATAAGGGTTTACAAATAATTCTGATATTTCGATAACAATTCATTAAAATTTCAAAAGAAAGAACTAGGAAGCAACAATGCACGGGAGGGTAGGAGAGAGAGAGGAGAGATTTGGAAGAAGGAAGGGAGTAGGAAACCATCATTAATATTATAAAATTCAGTTATTTCTACCTCAAATTTAAGGGGTATTTTTCTAACTATCTAATAAAAATCTTCTTTAAAAAGACCCCATTTTATATTTTCTTTTTAAAAAGGTTAATTCCTAATAATAGTGGGACTTACTCAGCTAGATTAAAAAGTTATCCCCATACTCTTACGGCCCCAATCCCAGATCGATTTCAAGTATGTTTACTTAACCATAGGAGCTGCGAATTTTTGGAGTTGTTAGCTGCAAGTAGGTGTCCTACTGGCGCTTTTTGATGGTCATTATCATTGCAAGATAAAATATTGTTTACAGAACCACAGTCTAATAAATAATCGATCTTATTAAGTGTGTCATAGGACTTATAACAAGTTCAAATTCTATCAATCTTGCAAACCCTTTTGTCTGCCCCTCAACAGCGGCTGCTCAACCTATCTACTGCTTTATAGCAGCACGCTTCGTCAATTCAGCACCCAAATCAGTCTGGGGTTCTGACCAGAATTTGCTTCATCGTCCCATTCTCCCTTGTCTTATTATCTATTAACACCCCTCCACCCCTTTTCAAATAAATTTGAATTTAAAAAAGATGTACAAATATTACGAGGGAATTGACAGTTAGTAAATAAAAAAACTGGTTATTTTTGTTACATTACCAAAATAATTACATAATGACCACGGATGCTGGTTGTGAGACCATCTTTGACCATCATATTCATTAATATAATATTTTATTATGTATGATATATTTTTGTTTTGTGGACTACTACTACTTTTTATATTTAAATTTTTAGAGTTCTTTAAACTAGAAGGATCAGCAACTTCCTTGTTACATTTTGGTGGTAAATTGAATGGGAGGATTTCATTGAGTAAAAGTTTTGGTATTATATGTTCATTTTTTTCATTTATTGTTGATTTTAATTGGAATTTTATGATTTTTCCGTGTTGGGTAGTGCTGGTTTGTATCTAACCTTTTGCATCAATTTTCTGGGATCAATATCGTTCGATATTGTTTTAATAATAATTATTGGTTTCATTGTTATTATTATATTATTATATTATGATTATTATTATATATTATTATTATTATTATCTAAATATTATATATTATTTTATTAATTATTATTATATTATTAATTGATTATTATTATTAATTATTATTATGTTAATGTAGAAGTAGAGTAGTAGTAGTAGTAGTAGCTAGTAGTAGTAAATTTCAGCGAACTTTGGTTATTTTTTTTAATGTTAATATTAGTTTATTATGATTGATATAATCTTTATTTAATTCACCAGCACTTTTATTTCGTAAGTTTATATTCATTAATCACCGCCCAATGTTTTGTAGTAGTGCGTTCACTAATCCACTTGGATGGTATAAATTTATTAAATCCACTTTTCTATTGGGATAGGCTTTTTCGACGTCTGCCTATTGGATGGTAAATTTTCGCAGCCTTCGTAGCAGTTTTCCCCGACTGAGTGATGGGACATTTTTTGGTTTTAACGATATAATGGATACATAGGACACTCACTGCTCGCCACATTTTAAAAGGCTTTGGAAGATGATATCGAGCCATGACTAGAAAACATAATTGTAAATATGACGCCGTTAATTTAAATGCTTTGCTTGTACCCATTCGATCTGATTCTGAGTAGCGTGGACCTACTTTTTTTTCTCCGCCGAGCTCCTCACGAAGGGCTCCTCGTGTCCTATTTTCCTCTCTCAGCTGAAGTTCCGCTTGGTTTTTAATGAACAGACTTGAAAGTGGTGTCGAGCTGCGTCCACAATCTTTGTGATGAGTTGGCCAGCTGCTGGTCGATTTTACCTGCACTGTTGCTCTCAGTTTCATGTTTGCGCTCTTTGGTTTGCGCGCGCCGAGAATGAGGGTAGGCGGAATCGTCTGTTTCTCGCTTTGTGTCTGTCTCTATTACGCACCAGAATACAGCGTCCCCAAGTCCTGTTTCTTCGTTGGGTGTGGATAATTTCCTTCCTTTTTCGAACAAAATTCTTATAAAGTATCATCTAAACTGTGGACCATTCGGTTTACAAGTCATTTCTTCTGCTAATTTGAATACACGGACATTTGGAATATTTTGACGGCATCCTGCCTCTAAGAAAGAGGTCTATGCGAATTGGGAATTGGGTTCTACCAACACATCTCGAAGCTTTTGTTGGTTCCCCAATACCCCCTGGACTCGATGGAGATAATTCACTGGGCAATCTTCATCGGGTCTCATGCCCTGTTTAAAGACATCGCGGATATTCAATTTCTCAAGGCTGGAAGGTAAAACTTCTTCGATGTTTTGTAATAGCTGACGATAAGCGTTTCATTTTACATTTTTAAAGACGGGGAATGTGATTTTGAGAACAAATTTGTGGGCAAAATTGGAGCCAACAAACGAACACGTTCGTGGGTGTCTTCTATGTGATTTAGTTTGAAGATCGTTGTGGTGGCACTGAACCAATTTATAACATCATAGGGGTCAAAGGTTGGTAACTGACTTGGATGTTAGATGACTGTATGTTTTTAATGGTGAGTCGGGCAATCGATGACCGGCGCGGCGTTTTCCTTTCCTTTTTGGCGCGCGAAGTGGTGGCGTCGTTTTTCCAACTCCGGTTCTCTGAGAGAGAGGCGGATGGGCTCGCCTCATCATGCGAAGGGGAGAATCGTTTCGGGAGATGGAGTTAGCCTTCCTTTACTTTTTTGGTGGACTTTTCTTTGTTTGCTTCTAAGGATCCTAAAGAGGTCAGGCTTTTTTATCGTTGTGATACCATTTTCTAATGGGTTGTTTGTGCTAACCTTGGTTTGAGTCACTTGGTTTAGAGCGCTTTGTGGATTTCTAGGCCTAAATGTCGAGAACTGAATTTGAATTTTCCGCTTTCGAATGTATAATAACGACTTTCTTTTCTTATTTTTGGTGGAGATTAATAAGAAACTTTTCTCTTCACGTTATATCAAATTTTGACTCAAATAATTTATTTACTTTTTATCCAAAACTATCAATAAATTTAAGCCAATGAAATAATTTTAAGAACCTACCGTGATTTTTTTTTTTTTTTTTTCCAATTTATTAATGTTCTGACTCCCATATTAGGGTTTAGCCCTCTGTCGCCACGGGGGTGCACCAAAATGAACGGTCGTAGGCCCGAAATCACCTTCGACAGTCATTAGAATGAGGGGATATTAATTAGAGCACTTTCCTCGTTGGTTGGTTTATTGTGATAGTTAGATAACAATACAAAGATGATTTCATTAAATAATTGGATAAGTAAATGGATGGCAATATATCAAACGTTAGCACTATATGAAAATTTACACAGACTATACTAATAAAGATAATGCACCAATTTCCTATCCTAAATAGGAGCCTTGCCTGGCCGTTGTGTTCGTTAAATCGTAACAACTTGTGTTAGGGCATCCTCACGCTAGTTGAGGTTCCTCTACGATACTCCGAGGGTGATTTGATGGCGTCCTATCTGGGACCAGGCACCAATCACAGCCTCGCTTTGTTTGGCCCTATCTTTTCCTCCGCGGAGGAAAAGAGGCGCCAAACACTTGACTTTCAAATAATGTACATTAGGTAAGTATGAAGCAGACCACCATTTATGCAAAGTGATATGCAGGAAGACTTTGCAAATAGCCTCTTACAGAGATGCATACACTCTAAGACAAGCATGCTATTGTTTTACAAGAATTCCCTAACGTAATTTCACTCTCTATATATATAAATTATATATTATAATATTATATATATATATATTATATATATATATGTATATATACTAATTATAATATATATATAACTATATATATTATATAAGATAATATATATAACAGAGATTAAGAAATGATCATAAGTTTTGCAAACACAAGTTAAAGTAAAATCTTTTAAAATCCTTTAATTTTTGAACCAAAAAAAAAATGACTGCAAATCTTATAAATAAATTAAGTAAAATAAAAAATAAAAAGAACCCTGTGCAATAATTAATCATAAATGTTAACACTCAGCCTTCTTTTGTTACTTGAGCATCAAAGGTTCGCTTTCCGTACCTGAGCGTTTTACCACCTGAGCTACAACTCACAACGTTCCAAATTAATTTGAATAATATAAATACAAATATAAAATTATTCAAATTTTTTTTTACAAATTTTAAAAAAAATTATCAATGATTATTATTATTATTATTATTATTATTTAATTATTATTATAACTTATATTATTTAATATTCATTATTATTATAATTATTATTTATTATTATTATTATTATTATTATTATTATTATTATTATTATTATTATTATTATTATTATTATTATTATTATTATTATTATTATTATTATTATTATTATTATGACTATATATTTATATATATATATATATATAGTATATATATATATAAATATATATAATATATAATATATATATATATATATATATATATATATATATATATATATATATATATATATATTATATATATATTATATATTATATAATATATAATATATATAATATATATATATTAAATAATATCTATTACGCACCTCGTTGTGATGGTTATATTAAATTATTTACTTATTTATTTTTTTCAATCTTCATCTGTTTCCTTGTAGTGTACTTTATTATATTTTGTTAAAATTCGGAGAAAGGTTTTGTTTTGCATCGTTAATTTAAGGAACTCCAAATTTTAATTTTACTACAATTTTGTGTCTTTCCATGTTCTCACATATTAAAAATTTTAAAAATCTAATGTTTTGAAAAGAATACTCACTATTAATAAATTGGGCAGAATAAAATATCAAGTGGAAATTATAAGAAGCATGGAAATGGTGATTCTTAATATTAAAAATATAAATCTTTTTTACTTTGATATTTTTTTGTTATGTTATTGTTATTATTTATTTCTATTTAATATTGTATCATTTTTAGGTTATTATTAAAAATTTGAGGGTCAGAAAGATTAAAGAGCAAACTTTTCTATTATTTAGTAAGTGTATGAAATTTACCGCTTTATTCTTCTGTGTATTATAGTATATAGTATAGTATATATATATATACTATTTATATATAGTATATATATATATATACAATACTATATATATATATAATATATATACGTTAAATAATATTAATATATATACGATATATATATATATATATATATAAAATATTCAAAATAGATAAATTTTTATTTTAATAGGGTTAAAAAATATCTTAAACCTTTATTTTCCCTTTTATATATATATAATATATATATATATATAACTATATATAATATAATATATTATATATATATATATAAATTGATATAATATATAATATATATATACTTATAGTATATATAACTATCTTCGAGAGTTATATAATATATAATAATATATATACTATAGTATATATCTATATATATATATATTTATATATATATATTTATATGATAATATATATAAGTATCACTATATATATACTACTATATCATAATAATTATAATAGTATATATATATCAATATATATATAAATATATATATATATAAAGCCACAAAAAAAGGTTAAAATATTTTTTTTTAACCCATTGATTAAAAATAAAAATTTATCTATTATGTTAATTACAAAATTTTTTTTATTTAGTTGCTTTACTGATTTTGAGTGTGGAACTAGAAATCCTCATTAAAATACTTAAATATTTTCTTGTAGTTTGTTAAATTGTGGAACAGCATTTATCGAAGGAGTGATTGAAGACTGCCAATTGTTTTTTCGTTCTGTTGTATTCCTTTTTTAAGAAACAGAAAAAATAAGGACTAATAGCTCTAGATTTGATTGACGCAGATGGAACTGAAACTTTTATTAATAGAAGTGAATGTTTTTTAATCTTCATTTCCCACACAAATTGACATCAAATATTTTCCATTTTCTTGCTTGTCAAGAGAATCTAATAGGTTAAACTCATTTTTTCCGATTAAACATTAAAACTTCCTCTTTAATTTGTGATATAATAATAATATTAATAAAGAATAATAAATAATATTAATAATAATAACAAATAATTAATAATATAATATAATAATAATTAAATAATAATATAATTAATAATAATAATTAAATAATATTAAATAATAATAATATTAATAACATAATTAAATAATAATAATAAATTAAAATAATAAATATTTAAAAAAAATTAATAAATGAGTATACCAGATTTTAAGATAAGATCTTTCCAGTCCTTAACTTATGATTTATTTGTAACCTTTTTATTTTTTATTTCTTTATAATAAAAATTTATTATAAAAAAATGCTTAACAACCTCCTACATCCACTCTATTCGAAAGATTTTTTACTCGTGAGTTCCTCCTCAGTAACCCCAGATGGAATCCCATAAAAGTATCTCAAATGCGACAGCGAATTCTTCAAGATATTCTACGAAGTTGACGATCATATGCATCTTTGTGACGTTTATGAAAAGAAAATCTTATCTTTCTATCACATTTCGTGCAATTGGGATCTGACGTACTTTCCTCTGTCTAATTTACTTCGAATTTACTTCCTTGCGAAACTTTGGGGTTCATTCACATCTTGTGCCCTTAAAGGAATGGATACCCTTCTTAATCCTTTAACTATCGGTCATTTCGCTTTAAGCTTTCTTTTCTTCCTAAAAATTTTCCAATCTATGCGTTATCAGGAAGATTTGGAAATATCTCAATTGATCAAACCTCATCTCTGACCTCTATGATGGATTTCGTAGGAAATGTTCTACTGACGATCTTCTTTCCTTTCTCTCTGATACTTTGTCCAAAGCCATTCGACATTTCGGGAAATCTTTTGATCTGGTTTTTTGACATATCGAAAACCTTCGATAAAGTCTGGCACAAATCTTTGATTACTAAACTCTTTTCCTTTGATATTTATCCTTCTCTCTTTGACCTTCTCTCTAATCTCCTTTCAGATCGTTCTTTTGCACCAGTTGTAGACAGCAACCGCTCATCCTTTAAATAATAATAGTGTTGTTCCTCAGGGTTCTATCCAATCCCCAACTCTTTTTCTTTATTATGTGTTCACCTATCAACTCCAATGCTGACGACACCACCCTTCATTACTCATTTCATTTGAGAAAAAACTCCACCAAACAACAATTAAGTGACTCACGCTAACAGGCGGTCATGAAACAAATAACATCTGCCTTTCCTCGAATTTCCAACAGTAGCGTTGAGAACATGATTGTTTCAAATGCCTCAAAAACTCAATTCCTTCATCTTACAAATCGACAAAATCTTCCACACAACTACAAAATCTTCTTCGAAAACACACAACTAAAAATTCATTTGCCCTTAATATTCTTTGCGTTTCCTTTTCTCTCAATCTTCATTGGAAAGATCACATTATTACATTTTCTAAATAACCTTCTATTATGTTATTTGTTCTGAGAGACTTTAAAATTTCTTCACGTCACCCCAGTTCCTCGATATTTAAAGCGGTGTTTCTCCCTTGTATGGAGTGTGCGTAACACATCTTGGGTGAAATATTTTCCCTTTATTTTTTTTCTGTTCTATAACGGGGAGTATTTTTTTATCTGTTTACTTTATAATATATAATATATTTCACATTTTATTTATTTATTTCAGTGTGGCAGAAATTAAATTGTTTAAATTTCTTTCTATTCTCATATTTAAAGAAAGACTTAGATATGCTAGAGAGAGTGCAACGTAGAGCAACAAGGATGATTTCTGGGTTTGAGGGTAAGAGCTATGAGGAGAGGCTGAAGGAGTTAGGAATGTTTTCTGTAGAAAGGCGATTTCTCAGAGGGGACATGATACAAGTCTACAAAATATTTACATCTATTGATAATACAGAGACCAATAAATTTTTCATAGTAGAACATGGACAGGTGACCAGGGGGCATAATAAGAAAATTAAGAAGAAAGCATGCCATCTTGATATAAGAAAGCATGCATTCAGTAATAGGGTTGTTAAATTTTGGAATAGTCTGCCAGAGGAGGTTGTTGAGTGTGACTCGATTGCAACATTTAAGAAAGGGTTAGATTCGTTTATGGATGGGTTGGGAATCATATAATATATTGACGAAGCCAAATTGGCGAGTTTTTAGTTGTGATATAGTTATAGTTAGATGGCATGTGTGACCATAACCTAGTTATATGTGCATGTGGATGGTTGGTATTTATAATTATATGTTATTAGTTTTGTTATTAATGTAAAACTGCATATTGTAGTTACAACAAAATTGACAAGCCCTAGGGTGCTTTTGTGGATTTGCCATGAGCATGTTTGGGTAGTGGGTTGACTGGGACAGTCTCGATAGCCATGTGGCTTTTTTACTGTCTCAATATTCTTAATGTTTCTTAAGGGCATGATCAATATTTTAGATGTTGGACCCCATTTTTAGCCCCCACCTGAAAATGGACATCAAATTCGGAATTATCAGCCGATTTTGACCCTATAAACACCAAATTGTAGCTTTTTTTGGCCTCTAAAACGTTGTTT
>JABUQX010129789.1:15000-17500 GCA_015478945.1 Trachelipus rathkii
TTAAAAGACAATATTGCATATAAAATTGAGTCGTTGATGACGCAATAACTTGTTGCCAGTTTTTTTAAGCTATGTCATAATGAGTTGACAAACATTGTTTTGATTGTTTCATTTTTTTTAATTTTTTACACAAAAAAAGATGTTTATAAATATATAAATGAATCTTACATTGACCTAATATTGTAACAGTTCTTAATGGAAATTTTAATACAGTTTTTAACTCGACAACAACTTTAATATATTTTAACGGTTTTTAATGACGTAACAGTCATCTATATGGCAGGCAATATTACTTTTCGCGTTATTATTATTATTATTATTTTTATTATTATTATTATTATTATTATTATTATTATTATTATTATTATTATTATTATTATTATTATTATTATTATTATTATTATTATTATTATTATTATTATTATTAATTATATTGTTTTTTTTTATTATTATTATTATTATTATTATTTATATATGATTTTGGTCTTCAATTAATTACTTGTTCAATATTTTAACTCAATTCTTATTAATATAAATACTATTAAGTGTACCATTAATCATGTTCGTGGTTTTAACTGTAGAGCGTAGGGTTTTCACATGGAGTAGGAAGTAAGGTTCGATCCTCGTGGGGTTCTTGTTGTTTTTATTTTGAAAATAATAAAAATAATATATTATTATTATAAGTACAATTGTTTTTATTCGCCTCATTAGCAATACAAGAGACAAATAACTAACTCAACGACTAATCCTATGTAACAGCTAGCTACTGCCATTTTTATTATTATTATTATTATTATTATTATTATTATTATTATTATTATTATTATTATTATTATTATTATTATTCGTATTATTATTATTATTATTTTAATTGTAGTAGTTTTAGTAGTGGTTGTAATTATAATAGTGATTGTAATTATTATTGTTGTAATTATTATTATTATTATTATTATTATTATTAATTATTTTATTATTATTATTATTATTATTATTATTATTATTATTATTATTATTATTATTATTATTATTATTATTATTATTAATTATTATTATTTTTTGTTATACCTACTATTATTGTTATCATTATTATAATTATAATTACACAAATATAATTAAAAACAAATTAAAATTGATGAATCGCTCTTATTTATATTACATTTTTTCTCCAGGTTTATATGCTGGTATCCAAACCTTATATTGAAATAAAGTGTACGCTATTTGGGGAAAAAATGGCATGTACCTGAAATGTGAATATATTGGTCTGTACCCTATTTGGAAAAAAAATAGCATGTACCTGAAATGTGAATATATTGGTCTGTACCCTATTTGGAAAAAAAATAGCATGTACCTGAAATGTGAATATATTGGTCTGTACCCTATTTGGAAAAAAAATAGCATGTACCTGAAATGTGAATATATTGTGTCTCTCATTTAATATATTGCAATTCCGAATTATGCAAATATATTTATAACTTTATCAATTTCATAAAAATAGTAGAGAAATAATTAAAATTTATCCAATACTATTATTTTATAAAAGTTTTTTCTAGTTTAATTTAGTATTCGAATTTTTTTTCTAATTATTTGGAGCCCCCAAAAAAGTTAAAATAAAGTGTACCTTAAATAAAAAAAATTATGGGATGTTCTAAACTTTGTAAATACTGTGTGCCTTGTATAATAAATATATTGTCGACACATCTTAATTCCACAAATATAATTAAAAACAAATTAAAATTGATGAATCGCTCTTATTTATGTTACATTTTTTCTCCAGGTTTATATGCTGGTATCCAAACCTTATATTGAAATAAACTGTACGCTATTTGGGGAAAAAATGGCATGTACCTGAAATGTGCAATATATTGCAATTCCGAATTATGCAAATATATTTATAACTTTATCAAAATTTCATATAAAATAAAAGAGAGAAATAATTCAAATTTATCCAATACTATTATTTTATAAAAGTTCTTTCTAGTTTAATTTAGTATTCGATTTTTTTTCTAAATATTTGGAGCCAAAATAAAGTGTACCTTAAATAAAAAAAAATTTGGGATGTTCTCAACTTTGTAAATAATGTGTGCCTTGTATAATAAATATATTGTCGACACACCTTAATTACACAAATATAATTAAAAACAAATTAAAATTGATGAATCGCTCTTATTTATATTACATTTTTTCTCCAGGTTTATATGCTGGTATCCAAACCTTATATTGAAATAAAGTGTACGCTATTTGGGGAAAAAATGGCATGTACCTGAAATGTGCAATATATTGCAATTCCGAATTATGCAAATATATTTATAACTTTATCAAAATTTCACAAAAATGATAGAGAGAAATAATTCAAATTTATCCAATAATATTATTTTATAAAAGTTCTTTCTAGTTTAATTTAGTATTCAAGTTTTTTTTCTAAATATTTGGAGCCAAAAAAAAAGTGTACCTTAAATAAAACAATTTATGGGATGTTCTCAACTTTGTAAATAATGTGTGC
>JABUQX010129790.1:0-35258 GCA_015478945.1 Trachelipus rathkii
AAAAGAAAGAAAGAAGAAAGAAAGAGAGAAAGAAGAAGAAGAAAGAAGAAGAAGAGAAGAAGAAGAAGAAAGAAAGAAGAAAAGAAAGAAAGAAAGAGAAAGAAGAAGAAACTCCATCTGTTGCTGTAAAAATTAAACTACTTTTAAGACATCAGTATATTTTATTTACCCTTTAAAGCTAAAAGAAAGAGTAGGCGGAAAGATCACTTTTCACAATGAGAAAAATGAGAATAAAAAACATTTAATAAATTTTTATGGACACGTACACACACTTGCACTTGCACTAGCATGTAGCCTTACATATGTATATATATAACAACTAACTAACTTATAATGTATGTATGTATATGTATGCTCTTCCAACTTCCTTTAACCGATAATTGCCATATATGCCAACAACAACAATAACCCAACTTCAACAGCAATCAGTCAACCAATAATAATATAGCCAATATATGAAATATGTATATATATATGGCAATATACTAATATATCTATATATATATATATATGCTATGCTATTATGCAACAATAACAATAATATATATATATATGTATGCTCTTTATCTTTGCTGCCTTTGCTAACTGCTATATAAACTAAATAAAATATATGAAAATTCAATAACAGTTTTCTTTTAATTTGTTTCGTATTTAATATTTACGTTGAGCCTTTTCTATTTCATTTGCTGAGTAGAAGACAACATGTCGTTCAAGAAGAGCTCTTCTAACACGGAGAAGAACAAGGAAACCTGGACAAAGAACTTAGTCCAGTTTCAAGCTTCATCAAGAAGAGGCAATGTGGCAATTTATGAAGCATCCTTGAATGAACGGAGCCGCATGCCTCAGAAAAAAACACGTCATTGGATGCTTCGAATTTCTTGAATCCACTGCCAAAGAATCGAGATCGGTCTCATTGAACTTCCCGCATGTATTCTGATCAAGCCATTTGTGCAAAACTAGCAAAACTTCTGAAAGACTATGAGCGCTGCAGAAAGAAACAAAACTTTGATGCATTGAATGAACTGTTTGACGTGACCAAGGTGAAATGCGAATGGATGTGCAAAGAGGATGAGAACCTCTACAAATTGAAAATTGAGAGCAAGGGCCAGGTTGGTTATTCCACCGGCAAACCTGCTAGTGACAAGACCATCCACCCATCCAAGCGAAAGAAGGCAACGGAAGCGACTATGTCCACAATTACCAGCTCAGCGCCACCTGATTGTTCTGAAAGTAGCATGAGCTCATCCGACAACAGCAAAGTCAGTCCTTGGGAGGATGAACATGCAGCCTCAACGAGCACAAGGAAGCATAACCCAACAGGCATTGCAAGACGCCTTGTTACAAGCTCAAAGCTGTCGTCCCACGGGGCAGCAAAGGTGTGCCGCCAGCTCTCTGGTGAGGGCATTGAAATCCCAACCCCATGTCAGTCATATATCCACAAGGCTTCTACACAAGAGCTGCTCAGGTGAAGAAGCATTTGGTAAGCCCGCTTCATCTGGAGAAGTGGAGCATACACTTTGACGGCAAACACATTGAGGGCTTTGAATATCAGGCAGTAGTCCTCGAGAATGAAGCAAAAGAAATTAGGTTGACTGCGCTCAAATTGAAAGATGGGAAAGCTCAAACAATCGCAGAAGGACTTCAGGATGTGTTAGAGGAGTTCAACCTGTGGGGATCAATTGTGATGATTGTTGCCGACACAACAAGCGTGAATAAAGGCAAGAAGACAGGCGTTGTTGTTCGGCTGCAGCAAATGTTCGAAGAGAAAGGTTACCCCAAACCCAAGTTCATCAATTGCCAGCACCATGTGCTGGATCGCGTTCTTCGTGTTGTCATTAACGATGAGCTCCATGTGTCGACTAAATCATCAAACATCGAGCACTTCTTTATGCAGGATTTGATGAGCAATTATGATAAATTGAAAGCAGCCTTCAGCAATGGTAAAACTAGATTAAGGAACAAGTGGTTGGAGAAACGACATGAAGCCTCTCTACCACCTCACTCGTGTCTTCCGTCACTACACTGAGAGGAATGAGATCCCCTTCGTGAAGTTTCAACAGATTCCAAACATCAGCAATGCACGCTGGAGCTCTCGTACCATTCTAGTACTTCTTGCGTTTATTCTGATGCCTGAAACCCGGAACAGGCTGCGTAAAATCTGTTCATTCATTTCCTACTCATGAGCGGACCGTTGGTTCAGCAGTAAATTGTCCAGCGCTGAAGATTTTGATGAACTATCTGCAGCTCTGAATGATTACCCAACAGGTCTCAAATGCTTGAAAACTCACAGGAAAATAGATGAATCTCGAATCAACATTGCCCGAAGCAACCAGTCCTGTGAGCGTGCGATCAAAGTTATGAAAGACTTGCACGACTCCTGCCGCAACAAGAACAACCTCCCACTGAGATTCATCTTGTCCAATGACATTATCGTGAATAATTGACTTCCTTGTGTGTTTGATGTCTTTAGAGGCTCTAACTTTTTCCTAAAGACTTAAATCATTTTTCGTTTTTTTAGCTTCATTATTATTTTTTAAAAGTATATCCTAGTGATTTTTAATATATATACACTATATATATATATATATATATATATATATATATATATATATATATATATATATATATATATATATATATATATATCTTTCTCTTATACATTCTATATATATATATATATAAGAAAATCTAGTAAAATAATCAACTTTAGGGAGGCTGTAACTTTTTACTAAAGAGAGCGATAATTTTTCGTTTTCATTATTCTTCATTATTATTTTTTAGGTATATCCTGTGATTTTTTATAAAAATCGGGGTGACACCTTGCGCTACTATTGCCATATATATATATATATATGTAACCATATATATATAACTGTATATATATATATATATATATATATATATATATATATACTGTCTCTTAATGCTTTATATATATATATATATATATATATATATATATATATATATATATATATATATTATAAGAACTGATTATATTTTGTAAGTTTCTGGCAATGAGTTTTGCATAAAAAGGAGTTTGGAAACCCATCCTGATTGTGAAAAATTGAGCGCCACACCTACTGATTTGAAGACAAAATTGTGAGATTTTGCAGAACATTCTTCAGTAAAAAGAGTAAAGGACTACTATTGAAGAATTCTTAAGGAAAAAAAATTCTATTCCCTCTGGATCAGCTTCTGATCGTGAATAATCAACAGTCAAGATCCGTCTGTCCTCATAACCTAAGTGCAATGACAATTAGCCAGAGATGTTTAAAGTTCATATATAAAAAGCATTCCCTTACAACGAATATTTTCATTCATCTTCTGACACCTTCATCTCAAGATCATCAACATCAACTCATCATAAAATAAAGAGAAAATGCGGCTAAACACATGCGCTGTTCGCCAAACTTTTCACTGAACAATAATATTCTTTTGATTCGTAGTCATTTTTCCAACAAGCGATGGAAAGTATTTTGTATTTGGTAGGGAAATTAAAATTAACAAATATTCGGCAAATATGATCCATCCACACATTCAGTGTTTATCTATTTGTCTTAAAAATATAGTTGGAAAATTAAATCCCATCAATATTCTTTTTACAAAGTATCTAATTGAACCAATTAAATTCGTATGTCCTGTTGACCCCACTGTGCTTTATTTTCTAGAATTGTTCTTCCACACAAAACTCTCCCGATCCCCAAATAATATTACTCGCACAGTGGTATATCATAGTAGAGATATTATTACTACTTCAAGCTAATGTTATAATTTTTGGACCACCTTGTGTGTGTGTGAAGTGTACCTTTCCCGTCAAAATTTCCCGCCAAAAAATAAAAACATTTAAATTGCTTTGTATTTAGCAAACTTTATTTCTAAAGTGAAATATATTTTTAGTATTTATCTTGGCAAAATTGTTTTCAAGGAAAATGACTAATATTTGTTTTTAAAATATTGCTAGATGCTCGAAAACGTCATAAATAGTACATGAATTTATTTTCAATTCTAAAAGGGCATATCAGAAAATTGCCCAAAAATATTCGTATCTATTTGACCTACTGGTAATATATATATATATATATATATATATATATATATATATATATATATATATATATATATATATATATATATATATATATATATATATATATATATATATATTTTTATATACATATATATTTTTTTTTATATAACAATAACCAATAACAACCTTTTTTACTAGGCCCTGCTGCTCTATATATATATATATATATATATATATATATGCTCTTTCTTTCTGCTGTATAACGCTGCTGCTCATAACTGCTGCCTATATATCATGCTGTATATATATATATATATATATATATATATATATATATATAACAACACATATAAATAGATATATGATAAGAACTATATATATAAAAAAATAAAGTAAATATATATAATATATATATATATATACCCTTATATATATATATATATATAACATATATCTATTTAACCTACTGGTAATATATATACTGTGGGTATATTGTTACACATCATTGAAGAGCAATTAAGAAGGGGAATAAATTTAATTAAGCAAAAGGGAATATCTTCCATATCAAATAAATGCATGAGTAAGTGAGAACAAACTCAGGTGAGTTAATTCGAAGTGAATTAATAACAAAGCCTTAGATTATCATTGAAGAGAAGAAGATGTACCTATTACGAGTGATCCTTGAGTTTCCAATATTCACATCCCTTGTGTTTTTGAAAAATCACAAAGGAAAAATAATAAATTTTAAAACAAAAATAAAAAATAATGAAGAGCAAAAATACTCAACAAATACATGCTAAATATGATATATACCCTCCCCTTCTTTACATATTTATTTTGGGGTTTTTTTTTTTTCTTATACGTAGGAGCTTATACCACTCACATTTAGTTAAGGAAGAAATTCGAAAAAATTGGTGTCTGTGTCATAGAATGTTTCCCTGAAATGCCATAGAAAAGAGATGGTGCATCACTTATGACACTATACATCTAGAGTAAAGAGAATCTAAGCAGAGTATGTATATAAATCTGGGCTGTGAATTATAAGATACCTATATATGGTATTAGATTCTAACCTATGCAAGGCTGATGTAGTATAGGATACTATTAGCAAAATGTGGGAATCAGTACTTAATTCATTTAAAGGGCGTAAGAATAAAGTATCTCATTTAATATATATATTATATTAATATATATGATGTATATAATTATATTTATAATATATACTATATATATATATATATAATATATCATATATATACTATATATATAATTAACTATATTCTGCGACATTAACTACTATATATTGATATATATATATTTATATATTATTTATAATTAATATAATATATCGTATATATATAATATCTTATTATATATTATATTTATAATATACTATATATATATACTATATATATATTAATACTATTTATATATATATATATATGTATAAATAAAATATATATATTTAAATATTAATATAATAATATACTATTATTATATATATAATATATACTATATATATATATATATATATATATATAATATACTTAATATTATACTTTATTATAATTATAAATATAATATTAATATGTAATAATATATATGTATATAACTATTTATAATGTAATATTATATAATATATAATATAATATTATATAAATATATATTTATACTTAATAAATATATTAATATATATATATATATAAATATAGTATATAAAAATATATATATAATATTATATATTATTAATATTTATTATTATATATATATAATATATATATATATTATATATATATATATTAATGTAATATAAAATATTTAATATAATTATTAAATTATTATATATGTAATTATATAGTATATTATATATATATATATTATCTATATATTTATTAATATATAATATAATATATATAATATATATTAATAATATATAATATATATATATTTAATATAATTATATATATAATTATAATATATAAAAATTTATATAATATTATTTCTAATTATATATTATATATATACTATATAATTATTTTAATAATATATACTAATATATATATATATATTATTAATATATATATATTTAAATTATAAACTATACTATATAATATAATATATATTATATATTATAATATTATATAATTATATATATATTTCTAAGCCATCCATACTTAATAATTCACATTTCATTTTTGTAATTAAATTATGGGACTCATTAAGGTAATAATATACGTATATATTAGCTCAGGTGTATATTGATAGAGTATTATTCTTTGAAGAACTCCAAAATTTAATATAATATATCATTATATAATTAATATATTATATAATATATATATTTAATATTTAAATTATATATATATTAATTATATAATTATTATATTAATATATATTATTATTATATTAAATAATAATATATATACTATAAATAATATATTATATATAAATATATAAATATATAATATTATAATATATATATTAATATAATATATATAATTAATATATTATAAATAATATACATGATACCGTTCAACTTACTCAACGTGTATAAGAAACTAGTTTGGCAAATTTATTTATCTAATAAGGAATAAAGAATAATAAATAAATAATAAATAAATTAGAACTTAAATAATATAAATATATTTAAATATGAATAAAATTAAAATATAATGAAAAAATAAAAATTTCAAAATAATAAAATCTATACGCTTTTCTTCGCGGAGCTCAGAATCTTGAATTATCGCCTCTCAGGTTAAGTAATAACGTATATGCGGAATTTAGGCGCGGAATCCACAAAACAGATGTGGCTGGAAAGAAGGAGGTCTCATTACGAGTGTTGATGTTATTGTTTCTTATGCCATTAGGGAAATTATAATTTTATCGTGAGTGAGAGAAAATGCAATCTCTTATTTAACCGAGGCTATACACATGTTGAGAATTACGATAGACGGTTCAGATACATGAATAGTAGCAACTATATAGCTTTGTAATGTACCTATATAGATAAGGAGATTAGTGAGCACCTGCGATCCACTATATCAGAAGAAAGTGAGATCAATAAGAGTATAAAGTCAAGGGGCTTGTTTATAATAATCTTCTGAGGTTATATAACTTACAGATCTCATGTAATAATAGGTAGGTATAGGAATATGGAAACCTTTACCTATGTCAATATAACTAGTACTCCATGCTAAATAATTAGGGGTGGGGGTGGCAAGAAATTTATCATTTATTAAATATAGAAATGAAGAATAGACTAAAATAAAAAGACTGCAACAATAAATTTTTATATATTAATATTTAATTAATAAAATAATATATATATAAATAAATATATTTAATATAATTATATTATATAAAAATATATATTATAAATATATATATATATCTTTTAATATTATATACTATATATATATAATATTATATTAATATATATATAATATAATATATATATATATTATATATATATTATATAATTAAATATATTATATAAATATATATATATTATATATATATATATATATATATATCTATATATATATATATATATATATATATATTATATATAATATATATATATATATATATATTATATATAGCATATATATATATATATATATATGTAATGATATATATATATATTATATATATATTATAATATATATAATATATATATACTATATATATATATATATGTATCTATATCTGTAATTACTATAATATATTCATATATATATAATATATATATATATAATATATATATATATATATTATATATATATATATATTACATTATGTTAATATATATTATTATATATATTTATATATTATTATATATATATATTAATATATATATGTTATATATATCTATATATATATAATATTATTAATATATATATAATTATTAAATATTATATTATAATTAATTATATTATATTATAATTTCTTATGTATAATATATATATATATAATAATATATCTTCATTAATATATTAAATAATTATATATATATTACTATATATATAATATATATTTATAATATATTATATTATATATATTATATTAATATAATATAATTATTATTATATAATATATTAATTAATTATATATATATATATACATTATATATATACTTAATAATATAATATATATATTATTATATATTATATCTATATATATTAAATATTATATATATATTATATATAATATTAATATTATATATTTATATATTTATATATTAATTATATATATATAATATATAATTTATATATATATATATATTTAATTAATATATATTAATATATATATATATTTTAATAATATATAAATATGATATATATATATTATTACTATTAATTTATATATTATTAGTATATTATATATAAATTATATTAATATATATATATATATAATATAATATATTATAATTTCTTTATATTATATAAATTTACTATATATATATAATATAGGACAGTGAATTAACAGTAGGAATAGGCTGCTTACCTCATATTTTTAGGTATATTATATATATATAAAATATTTTGGGGCAAATTAATAAAGTAAAAATAACAACCACAAATAATAATAATGACTATTATAATAATATAATATGAATTTTATTTCATTATAGTAGATAATTCTCCTAATAGTGCTCATATTTTGATATCAGAAGTATAATTTATATGGTCTCCGGGATATGTCTATAATAAATATATGATAATATAAACGTTATTTTTACGCTACAACTTATAATGAAGAGGGTTAGTCTGTCCTACCTATAAATTTACGTAAATTAATTAATATGTAAATAATTTAATACGTCTCTTCTAAATATAATATGTATAATATTTAACTAGTGCATATGACATATTGTTAGATGAATTTAGTAAAAACGATTGAAATCTATGATTTTCATAGATAATGAATATATATGATTTCTTAGTATATAACTTATTAATAAGTGGCAATCTCGATATATATAGATATATAATAAAAAAGATTGAATAACAACGAATATTTATTACTAGTTGATGGAGTATTATATTATTAAATTG
This sequence comes from Trachelipus rathkii, assembly GCA_015478945.1. NCBI lineage: Eukaryota > Metazoa > Arthropoda > Malacostraca > Isopoda > Trachelipodidae > Trachelipus > Trachelipus rathkii. The sequence goes on from JABUQX010129790.1 coordinate 9,088, forward strand.
AAAAGAAAGACATTTAATAAATAATTCAAAATACATATAAATACCTTTAATGCTTATTTATTATAAAAATAAATGATTATCTCCCTAAGAAATTTACTCAGATGGATGGTAGATTTAAAATATAAGTATTTTTAATACAAATATATAATCTCAAAAGCTTTTCAAGTTGATTAAAATACAGATTGTTATAAAGTTATTAATAATTACGTGTTCGAAATTATCCTTTACGATAGCTATAATTATATATAGTTACATCTATATATATAATCATAAATCAATATCATATATATTATATTTATATATATTAATAATATATTTTACATATAAATATATATATATATTTATATATACATATATTATGCAATATGTTAACATTTTATAAAATATTATAATCTATAATTATTTTATAACATTTCTTTATTATAGACTACTATCCGCGTGACATCTACACCTTGAATACTTGGTCGCTCGTAAAACAACCTATAACACTCGTGAGCATTGAGTATATTATAGCTATACTCAATAAATTCTATTTAAATAATATAACTATTTATATAATTATATATATATATATAATTATATTATTTATATACTATATTAATATATATATCTATAATATATATACTATATAATTTATATATATAATATTATATATATATAGTATATATATATTATATATATAGTATATATTATAAACTATATATTATACTATTAGTACCTAGTTATATTGAAATATCTTAAACTTTCTAATTTTATCTCAGACGACCAGTTTGGCTACGTTAATATTATTGTACCTCTGAATTAATATTAATTAATAATTTAATACTATGTATATTATATACTATATATTATATCTATATTATATATATTATATATATTTCATATATATATATATTATTATCTATTAATTAATTTATATATATATATCATATAAACTAATAACACAATTTTAATTATCTTTAAGATATTTCTAATTGATATATATATATCTATAGATATATTTATATAAATTAATATTCTATTCTTATATTATATAATTAATATATATTCATATAACATCTAATATCTATATTTAAATATATATTTAATATCATATCTATATATATATAATATATATATATACATAATATATCTATATATATAATATATATATATATATACATATATATCATTATAATAACACATGAGCAGTTCATATATATCACTATTATACATCTTATCTATATATATATATATATATATATCCTCTATATTAACTTCATATAGTCTCTCTATCTTCATTATTCTATCTTTATATATATAATCTATATCTATATATATAATATATATATCTATCTTATCTTATTCATTATATATATCTATATCTTTTCTCTCTCTCTTTGTATAATAACCTCTATATTTATCAATCAACTATACGTTGCAGTTAAAATTATATATATAATTAATATCTTATAATATTATATATATTAATTACATTATTGTCTAAAACTATCTTATATTCTTTATATTTTAATCTATTATAATTCATTTATATAATATCTCTATTATATATATATCTATATGTTATAATTAGTATATATATATAATAATTAATATATAATAGAGTTTAATATCATTTGTCAAAGAAAACATTCACTTTCTTTTCACAAACCCTCTTGGGCGTAACTCTTATCGTCAGAATATTACGAATGAAAAGGTAATTTAACCGTGAACTGAAGGATTAACTTTTTCTTTCTCACGATTTAGACCTATTTCAACCGTCGAACTCTCCTAAATACTTATGACTCCTATAAAATTCCCTCCCCAAAAAACCCTGAATAATACTCCTAACTAATGCATAGTTTAGGAATAAAATTTTTATTTATTTTATTTCATATATATAGTTAAAATCTGTTTATAGTGATAAACTTCAGTATCTCCATTTCAAGGTAAATATATATTTATTTTACTAAGCATTACAATCTCCACGTGTATGCATCTTCTACATCTATCTGTCACTCTTAGCGTACGCAATTCAGTCCGTGCGTTGAATGACTTATAATGATTCCGATACTTATGGCTATTTATGTATTCTTCAGGAGGGTGCATAAAAAAATAAGAAGGAGGTAGTTTATTCTTCTCCACTCCTTTTATCTCTATTATAGAGTACGAAAAGGGGCTGTATAGGCGCATCTAATACCCATTTAATGCTGTTCGAATATCATTTATATACCCTTAAGTGCACTTCTACTACCTCTATTTGTCTTATTATCTGAAACTCTGCGAGCGGTTCTTTTGGCTATCGTGATCTTGCGTTTTCAAGTAACATCTCAAGCCGCTCATTTGCGAGGTACGGATCGAGAACATGGTTAGGCTAAGCAGCGGCATTGCGTATGGGGCGTTATTCGAAATCCCTATGACGGTACTCGTTTACGATATGAGCCGAGTTTTTGTCTCGTGAACCCTTTGTGTTCAAACACCATGAAAACGTGCCGAGCTTCTTTCACTTCTCTTCTGATCTGTTGTGTGACAACTGCACAGGAGATGTATGTTTGTGTGCGATTTCTCATCCCTCGCGCTCGGATGCAAAAACGATCGCACTTTGTGAATTCTCGAGTGTCAGCAATAATTTATTCTTACACTTCCAACATGCATTTAAATTAAAAATTTCTCAGTAATTGGTGGCAATGTCATTCTCGCATACAATAACCAGATCAGTGTTTGTTTTGAGAACAAACACAATTGTCAGCTTTAATATTAGGGCTCATTTTGTGTGAATTGATCATGAAATACTTTTATTCACATAATTCCATTTTTTTACACTCGCACCCATCATCTGCAAGACTCAATTATTATCCACTTTTTTTGCATAAATACCTATTACTCACTAAGCAGTGATTTCCTTGAAACAAATAAGATATACAGGGTTGTGCAGGTGTCGTTTCACTATTTGATCAATGATTTCGACTCGTTTGGGGGTAAATTCCTACGTATTCTAATATTTAATCCCAATCACTAATTTCACTCTCTCACCGGTGAAGCAGTTAACGTGAGGAGATTGGTTAGTGAGTATCTCAGGTCTTAAATTTATTCTATTTACAACCGCAGGAAAAATCCACCCTCTATTATATACTCGTACCGTCAGATACATTCTCATCAATCATAATTTTTTTTTAATTCATTCCTTTCTAGTCCATTAAAGGCTCATAATGCTATGGTCTATCTCTGCTTTGTTCTAATGTGCGCTAACATCTATAATGCTCTAATTCCTAATCATATGTATATAACTTCTTTTTTTTAATCTTCATCATTAACTTCGCTTTTCATCCTTATCATCATAACCTTCGTTATAACCTTTCTTTAACCTTTTCTTCCTATCGATTTATGTTTCTCATTTATCAGTTTCTTGTACAGTGTTAGTTGTATGCGCACTACCCTCAATATTGAAAGACTTTTACCCTGTAAGCTACTTGGGATCGGTTTTCATAGACTTTTAAATACTCCTATCGTAAGGTAAAATAGATTTTTGTCAATATTGAAAGACTTTTACCCTAGCTACCAACGTTTTGAATATAGTTCACACGAAAAATAATACAACCGCACAGAATAAACGTTTTATCGCTCTTTCACTGCGCATTATATCTCTCTTTTCTACTCGGTTTTATGTCAGAACTGAGTATCCATTTCTGTCAACTTTATGCTTTCTCGCGTAACTTACCTGTACAACGCTTTAATATCTACCATACGTAATTATTATTTCGTACTCTTTAAGAGATCTCTCTTCCTTTATGTCTATTCTCCCTATCAAACAGTTGTGACAATTTTTTTACGAGTGTGTTGTTTTGTAAGGAGTAATGTGAGTGGTATACACTCAACTTCCATATTACTTATTTCTTTTCTCGTCATTCCTAATAATCTTCATGACAAAGACTTAATATATATAATACTACTCACTATTACAAACATATAACTTAGGCCCTCAAGGTGCTTTTATTTATGACCGAAACATTCCCTATCTTATATTCATCCCTCCTACTTCACTCTACAGCTATGGTGACTAGCCACGACTCATTTATCTCCATTTATTAACAAATATATCCTAGTCTACTATAAAATAATAACTATATAAATACAACTACTCATATATATATATATTTAATAATATTATAATTATATATATACTAATATTAAAAAAATAAAAATTACTTTAGGGTGACTATAAATAATAAACTACTAATATATATTGACTGATATTCTATATAGGATCATACGCTACTTGACTAGCTATAGTATTATCAGTAGCTCTAAATTACATTTACCTCCTAGTTATACGTTAGTTCTAGCTAATCTATACCGCTTCATTATATAAAATCGTAAAGGCGCTACGAATACTGAAGTTTATGATAGTCGATAGACTCTATATATTACGCGAAAAATTACATAAGACGTCTCACTCTTTTATGAGAAATATATAAAGTGAGATAATATTGAGTAATGTTGTTAACTATATACGTACTTTAATTTAATTGAGAAAATAACTTACATATATACATACAATCAAAAGCAATATTATTGATAATGAAGCTAATATATAATCCTATTCTGACAGTATATATGTTAAATAGAAACATCAATGTTATATGCACTGCTTGGTTGATTGTTGAGTATAATCTATTGGTGCTCTGTGTATTTTCTTTAATATTGACATATAATTGAGAAAGTTTTTGAGACAGTAAAATTAAATTATTTTCTATTCTAAATCAAATCGACTCGATAGTATATTTACTTTCTTATATTATTTATATCCGCTGTAGTAATAAAGAATCTTAAGGTGAATATTTAATCATATAGATATATAATTAGTATATTGATGAGTTCTGTATGAGATTGATATAGTGGGTAAGGACACACACTCTATGCTATCAGGAATTATCATGGTAATATCATCTAAGGGTTAGAGTACAGTAATACAGTTAATTTGAATAGTGATTTATCTAAGTGCCCCAAAAGTACTATATTTTGTCTAGTGCTAAATTATATTTCATTGCTTGCGCTATATTGAATCGTATTATAGTTATAATCTAGTTATCTATTTTGTTATATTTTTATTATTATGTGAATTCTGTCACAATATAGCTACTGTATTCTCTTATAGTATACTCTATTTTATTCATATGACTGCTGTGTATATATCACTCTCTATATAACGAATATAGCATAGATAAAATAGGTAATTGAGAGTGCAGATGACACAAACGAACGTTGCTATTCAGTACACATGCTCGCTTTAATGAGTTTTCTTTCCAGTTTACAGATATATTCGCATGATCAGATTAAATAATTAGATGTAGGAATACTCATTACGCACAAGTTATTAATATAATATAGAGCACTATAATTTCATCATATATTTTTGTAGAGAGTCATTAGATAGTGGGAGAGCACAACAAGCTGAGTATGATTATATTAAAACTCTCGCTGACATTATGATACTTATAAAAATACCAGACAAGATAAGAAATAGGGATTTTGAATATGCAAAAATATGGCTCTTTATAGTTATGTAATGAACTATTTGCAAAACGTACTACACTCTTTGTTTGTGCGAGTGATATATGATAGCTTGCTACTGTGCAAAAATTATATAGACAGAAGAAGTGACAGAATAACGATAATGAGAACAAGAGCAATTATAAGATATTGGAAATACTTCAATTATTAGATCGTCAGATAATATTTAAATTATTTTGCTCTCGCTATATGGACTATACAAGTACGCATCGATTGTTATATACTCGTATAGGATTGATATCATAATTAAATATTAGCATGTAATGACGTGCGTATATATTGGAAAGTTGAGTGTATATCATAGAATCATTACACTCTAGATGAACAAGCGCGTCAATATATATCTAGATAGATTCCATACGAGAGTTGTGATTCTGTATCCGCTTTGAGGTTACACTACCTTGATGCATTGATGCGAAGATAATAAGAGTAATTTCTTGGGTTAGTATGTAGAGAGATCATGGTAATTTCTGGCTACTGTGTTTAGCTAATTACACAAGGATAGATTCATATTATAATCTAAGTGCCCGGAATGGTTACTTATGATCTGCTAATCTAATTCTTCTATATATGCGCATAAGATGATATATACATAGATAAGGAGATATGTGTATGATACTATAGTTGTAAGGATACATACTCTCGCAATGTGATATTTAGGCAATAGTTTTGTAACATAGAGGTCCTGGACTTATTAGGTAGATAGGTAGTTTATATATGCGTGTAGTGTATTCATCAACTGCGTATTGCGAGTAACAGATGCGACTCAAAAAGACTCTGTATTAATATATACTGAGTGAGATTTTTTACACATAGTCCTATGAGTGTGGATAAATACAAGTGCTGACTCTATACTTACTTGTTCTATCATCCTCTAGTTATAGAGAATTCAGGATATATTATATTTAGAGAGTGAGCAAACAGATAGGTGCGATATGATATAGTAACGTCTATATGATATCAGACAGCTTTAGAGAAAACTGTATCATATGAATGAAAGTGTAGGAGATGGTATATCTGTGTGATTAGAAATATGAGTAATTGAGAAGCATTGTTATATAGAATAGGACACTAATATGTATATATGAGAATTATAAGAGTATATGAGACGCAGAGTAGTATGGATAATACATAATATTATTATGACTGGAGAGTATATTGATGAGTTCACAAAATATTAAACGAAGGATGGTATTCTCCGAGTGACTTCTACTGATAGATATAGATATATAAATAGAAACTACACTCAATATAGAGGTGTATAATTGTACACCTGAGAAAGGAAAACTATTTTGGTAGACTATATTAAATAATAAGTAGTATTTGGCGAAGAGTGCGGGCCAACTGGGATATGTGGGAGGCCTGATAAGAAAATTCAGAGTCACGAATTTTTTGAGCTTGTCAACACACATCTTGTATGCTGATAGGAATATATTAACCAAAGTATATCGGGTCTAGCGTGACATAGAGCATTCGTGTGAGTAATTTTCGTGAAATCTCGGGATAGTATTGAATTAAGAAGAGAGAGGCGAGAAGGGCGCATAGTGCAAGATCGGGAGTAATGTATCTCTTGAGTTTGAGTCATATATATAAATGGATGATTTATAGCCGACGTCATTAGGGGCATAACGGAAATCATAGTGATAGGCATCTTGGCTTAGTAGTTGTAGTAACATATCTAAATTCAATTATTTAATTAACTTTTCATTCCTTTAGTTGTATTGAGTAGACTATATAATAATAATCTATATGTGTAGGATTATTAATTAAGTGACGATATATACGTTAAAGAAAATGAGTGTAAACTGAAATAGCACTAACTTATCTAACTAGCTACTTTACTAATATACACACTTATTATTAGGTCATATACCATTTAGGTCAACATACTAGAATACTATAATCTATAAACACAGTATGATTTATCTCTTTCAATGTTAAAATAACCATATATAAAGGATTCCTCTTTAATATACATCACATTAATCACTTACATAAAGAGAAACAATCAACATAACGAAAGAGTGAAGCAGACTTCATATAGTGTTTATTATTCATAGATGAACGATTTGTATTATATATAATATTAATATATATATATAACAATCTTATTTATATGATTTTTATTATTATACTTATATATAATAATTAATATTATATTCTATTACTAATATATAATATTAATATATATTAAACTATTTATATATATATTATAACATATATATATACTTAATATTTATATATCATATATATAATTACTACATATATATTATTCAATATATAATAATTAATATATTATCTATTATAATATTTTATAATTTATTATACTATAATATTATTATTAATAATATATATATTATATATATATTAATCTACTTAATATATATATAACTATTTCTATAATGTTTTCTTTTATTACTTTCAAAAGAATAAATCATCCATTTCATTCCATTATCATATTAACTTGATATCTATCTATCATAATTTTATATATTTATCAAAAATATATAACATTATACGTATTATTATAAATTAATATATTAATTATCATTAATTCTTATATATTAATTAATATATTATATATATAATACTAATTTATGAGTTTTAAGTTTTTAAGTTTAAACTACAAAATATATATTATTTCTTATATTATATCTTTAAATATATATATATTATATATTATATATATATATATTATTAATCTAATAATATATTATATAATTAATATATCAATAATATAATATTATAGATATTTTAATATATTATTATAATTATTTCATAATTTATATAATATATATAATTATATATATTATATTATATATATATATATTATATATATATATATATATAGTATAAATATATATAATATATATATATATATAAGTATAATAACTAATCAGATATATATATATAATTAATATTTAAATATATATATATATAATTATATAATATTATATAATTATCTATAATATATATATATATATATCATATTATATATATTATTATATATAATTTATATATCTTAAATTACTATCTATATTATAATATTTAACTATATTATTATATATTTTTATTTTATATTTGGTTAATAATATATTATTAATTATCTAATATATTAATATAATTATTATATAATAATATCTAAATATATTAAAATATATAATACTATTACATATATAAATATATATGAATATAATTATTAAGAATTATATATATATATTTAACTTATATATATATATATAATATTATATATATAATTATTAATTAATAATAATATAATAATATATATAATATATATATATATCTATATACTTATATATCTAATATATATATATATATTATAATAGATATAATTAATATTATATTAATAATATTAAGTATATAATATATATATATAATAATAATATTATTATAATATTATAATATATAATATACTTTAATTAATCAATATATAATATATATTATATATATATATGATTAATATTATATATTATATTAAATATATTATATATAATATATATATATATACTAATCTAAAATATATATATTATGGTATATATATATATTAATGTAATATAAAAATTATAAATATATATATATATATTAATATATAATATATATATATATAGTAATATAGTACATATAATATATATAATATTATTCATATATATATATATATTAATATAATCAATATATTAGAAAAAAATATATCTTAATAATATATTTAATATATTATATAATTAATTAATATAATATATTAATATATATAATATAGTTATCAATAATATATTAATATATATAGTATATATTTAATATATATATATATATTAATATAATTAATATATATATATATATAATAATATGTGATATATATTAGTATATAATATATATATAAAATATATTATTATATTGGATTATATATTAAATATAGGTGTATTTATATATAAGATTGATTAGTTATTATGACAGACAATATATACTTCTAAGAGTATATAGAATATAGTATATTTATGCTATCTGAATATACTACTTATATAAGGTGACCTTACATACATTATAAATATATGATAATATAATATTATATTATATAAATTAATTATACTTAGTTTATTTATATATATATAATTTAATTTATTATATATATATAATATAATATATTATTCATTATAATTAATATATAATAATCATATACTAATATAAATATTGATACTTAATATATATATATTATATATATTATAATATATTATAAATAATAATATATATATATATATATAATTTATATTATAATAATAATTAATAATTTTATTATTAATAATTATAAATATATATTAGTCATATAAATTAATTAGAATAATAATTATAATATAGATAAATAATATATTATATATATATTATAATTATATTAATATTTATATATTATATATAATAATATATATATTATTATATATATATATATATTAATATTATATAATTATTATATATAATAATATAATATATATTTTATATATATAATATATTAATTATAACTATATAAATATAATTAAAATATACTATATATATAATATATCTATATTAAATAATGGATTTATAAAAATTAATTATTTAATATATTTAATAAACGATTCTTAATATAACTAATTAATATAATTATTCGTATTATTATAATATATATATATATAATATATTTATATATAATTATAATATTATTAATATATTTTTATATCTACTATATTATATATAATATTATTATATATATATTAATAATATATTTATATATATATAATATCTTAATATATTATTATATATACTTATTATACTATTTTTATATATTATTATATATATAGTTAATAACTATATAATTATCTATATATATTATAATATATATAATAATATTTTATAATCTATAATATTATATCAATATATACAGTATTATATATAATATATTATTATATATTATATATATCTATATATATATATATATATATTAATTATTATTACTTTATATACTTATTATATTATATATATTTAATATATATATATATTATAATTAATTATATATATATATTAATATTTAGTAATATAAATATTATATATATTATTATACTAAATATATTTATATATATACTGTTATATAATACCTACGTATATACACATATATTATAATTAATATTATATTATATATATATATATATATATATATATATGATATATTATATTTATATATTAATTAATATTTATATAATATATTAAATTATATTATCTATAATATTTATATATATATAAATATATATATAATATATATAATATATATGTATATATATTATATATAATAATATATATACATATTTAATATTAATCACTATATTATAATATAATTATAAATATATATTTATATATATATACTATATATATATAATATATATATAATTATATAATAATAAGTATAAAATTATATATATAATAGTATATATTAAAAATTATACTTATATATATTAATCTATTATATTTATAAATATATCAATATTAATATATTTAATATTAAAATTATTATATATTTATATATATATAATATATATATTTATATTATATTAAATATATATATATATATATGTATTGATGTATAGGATTGTTTGTGTTTCATAGGTTTCACTAATTCTTACCAGTGAATTCTTTATTCCCTTGAATATATCAAGTTCTTTGCTTCCAATTACAAGCAAGGAAAAAACTCCTCAATAAATGAAACATTTTCGCTAAAGGGAAGAAAGTTCTTTAAAAGTCTAATATTAAAATAAAAAAATGTTTAATGTTTTAAACTAACTTATTCAAAGTTTTTTTTTCAAGAAGGTTTTTCAGATATAAAGATGTTGAGTTCTTTATTTTTTGTATTTTACAATTTATTTTTCGTTTTTGAATAATGTTTGTTAAATAAAAAAAAAATTTATTATTTTTTTTTTTTTTTTTTTTTTTTTTCTTCAATTTTATTATTTATAATAAAAGACAAGGAGAGTTGGGGTCGAAAGCGTTTATATTTGTAAATTTTTTTATTTTTTCATTTTCCCATTTTTTTAATTAATTTTTTTTTTTTTATTAATTATTTTTTGCATTTTCTTTTTTTTTTTTTATTTTTAAAATTACAAAAACTTTCAAAGTATTTGCCATTTATTAAGTCAATTTTGAAAACGCTTCTCAAAAACTGATCCTCTTCCCGGTCCTAATATTAAAAGAGAAGGCGAAAGAGAATGATATAATTATTATTTATTATTTAATATTATTATTATATTATTAATTATTATTATATTATTATTATTATTATTATTATTATTATTATTTATTATTATTATTATTATTATTATTATTAATCTATTTTACTAATTAATTATTAATTATTCATTATATATATTATTATTTTATTATTATTATTATTATTATTATTATTATTATTATTATTATTATTATTATTATTATTATTATTTTATTATTATTATTATTATTTTATTATTTTATTATTAATTATTATTAATATATTATAAATATATTATTATTATTCTTATCTATTATTATTATATTATTAATTGTAAGGTGAATTATTATTAATTATTATATAATTATATTTCTCTAGCCACTATTCTTCATGGAAGTATTCATATTAATTTTTGTCATAAAATAATTACTGTTATATTATTGTCTTATTTTATTATTATTATTATAATTAATTAATTATTATTATATTATTATTATATTATTAATTATATATTATTATTAATTATTATATTATTATTATTATTATTATTATTATTATTCCATTATTATTATTATTATTAATTATATTATTATTATTATATAATTATTATTATTATTAATATTATTATTATTTTATTAATTGTTATCATATAATTCTCTATTTTATCACTCATAACTTCGTTTAATCATCAACTAAATTTGGAAAGGTAATTAATATACATTCAATTTATTTTAATTATTTAAACTCTGACATTTAGATAAATAACTTATTATACTAAATCGAATATCATAGACTTATTTATAACTTCTCAATTTAAAAACTTTGAATATCATATAAATAAAATAAAAAATAAAAATTAAATATTATATTTTAATTAGAAGATTATAAACAGAAAACATGAAAACGATGTATTTAACTGTAGATACATACATGATAGATAAGATGACGAAGATAATATATTAATAATTACTAAAAAATAAAATAAAAAAAAAAGATTTTCACAAAGCAACTTGCCAAACAATTTTCTCCTAACGCAAAAAATATATTTAAGAATGTGTCGAACAAGAGTGAAACTAAACATTGCTACCTGATTATGATTTAAGAGTGTTATTGTTAATGGCTATACAATTGACTTAACTAATAATATTGTGGGCGGGTAAATGGCGATTTAGGGAAAGCTGGCAGATTTGCCAGACAAGGACATCGCTTTTCCTGATATAATAGAAATAAAAGTTGTTGTGTTAAATATTATGAGATTTCCTTTCTCATAATAAGATTCTTCAGTTAATAAAATACAGAAAATAAGCAAATATATAAATAAATAAATAAAATAAAAATGAAAATAAATAATACGAGATAATGATGTTGTAATAATTTTCAAAAGATTTTTAAAGATTTTTTTCGATCATAAATAAGAATAATATAATAACAATATAATAATAATAATAATAATAATTAATAATAAAAAATAATAATAATAATAATAATAGCAAAATGAGTACTACTACTACTACTACTAGTACTACTACTACTACTAACTACTACTATACTACTTAAACTACTACTACTAAAATAATATAATAATCCAAACACCTCTCTTTTAAAACTCAAATTTAATAAATATAATATAATCTAAATATTATAATATTATTAAAAATATAAAAATAATATAATACCTAATGATATTTATAATAATAATATAATATCATATAATAATAATCAGAATAATCATACTAATCATAATAATCATAAAATCTAATGCTCATCAATTTTAAGCATTTTGAAATGTTACATTAAAAATATATAACTAATAATAATAATCATAATATTGTATAATAATATAGGTATATAATAATAATAATAATAAATATTTAAATAATAATAATAATAAACGATGTATAGCAAAAAAATTATTTTTTCTGTTGTGTTTTTTATAGAACTTTTTTTGACACATTTGTGAAGTTATTATATGTTAATTTAAATTTGTTTTGCTAATTCATCGTTTAATTATATTGTGGAACTATTAACAAAATATTCATCATAGCCGTCCCCAATAATTAATTTCTTTCCTGCTCGAGTTGTCGAGTTGGAGGCGAAATATTGCAATAATATACAAGTCCTTCAACAAGCTCTATAGTCCTTGAGAATGATCTCACAGGAATGTTATTATTCTTAGCTTTCCAAAGAAAAATTCCGACGAAGCGAACTCGAGAGGAAGTCCGACGGCCTTCCTTTGTGACCTCCAGGATGGCTGTAAGCCCTATTCTGTAGAGTTATTCAGACTTTTAGGATGGACACCCTTTCTGAGAAGGGGACATGATTTTTCTTCTGGAGAAGTTTAGATGAAGTATTTTTGTTGTTCTTTTATTATATTATTCATTTGATTATTATTATCTAATTATTAATTATATTATTATTCTTATTATTATTTCTTATTATTATTATATTTTTATTATTATTATTATTATTATTTTAGTTAATATTACTCTTGTTGATTAGTAAGTTTTTTCAATTATCTTTTATTATTTTATCATTTATATGTTCAAATTATTTTTAATTTTTATTTTTATTGGTCATATTTATTATTATATAATTATTATTAATATTACTTATTATTAATTAATTAATTATTATCTGTGTATTTTTTATTTTATATATATTATTTTATAATTTGTATTTTAATATATTTAACATATATATAATAATAAAATTTAAATTATTTATTAATAAATAATATATTATTATTTTTATTATTATTAATACTTATATTATTAATCATTTAATTATGATAATATAATATAATAATATATAATAATATTAAATTAAATGTCCAATTTTATCTTTGCAAATTGTCAATAATTATATAATTAATTAATAATAAATTATATAATAATTATTAATATATATATAATAATAATAATAATTATATTAAACTTATATTTAATTTAAATTTATAAAATGTATAATATTAAATATAATTATTCTTATTATTAATAATATAAATGTAATTTAATTAATTAATGAAACTTTGTCAAATCCTTTATTTAATTATTCAATCGTACAATTTGTATATTTCTGGTTTATTATAAATTTAAATTACAAGATAATTTTATGTAATGGTTTGTGGAGTTTAATCTTTATGGAATCATCATTGTATATTTTGATATATTGATTGGTATTATTTTGATTATGTATTAGCATAAATTTGTCTTTCTCTATAGTTAGTATTTGGCTTATCCATTTTTATATAATTAATATCTGTTTTATAATTATATTATTTAATTATTTAAATTTAATTTAATTAATATTAATTTAATATTAAATTAATTATTATATAAATATTTATATTAATAGATAATAATATAATTTATAATATATTCTTTATGATTAATAAATTTATATAACTAACTTTATTATATTTAACTTTCAAAATAATAATTCAGTTAGTGTAATAGTAATAATATAAGATTTTAATAAATAATATAATAATAATTTAATAGTACATTTGGAATAATGTATTTATAATTAATTAATGATTTTAATAATATTTACATAATTATAATTATAGTAATATTTATTGCATATAATTGTTATATTATTAATTATTATTAATATTTGTAATTGATATTAATTATATATTAATTAATAACATATCAGATACTATTCATCTTATTAATATATTTATAATATAGTGTAAAGAATTTATTATACATATTATTATATATTATATTAACAATACTACTAATATTAAATAAATCTAGATCATAGTACAATTAGACTAATTTAATAATTAATAATATATTATGTGAGAATATTATATATAATTAATATATATATATATATAATAAAATAATAGTTAATATTGAATATTATTAATTATTAATTTAATTATATAATAATAAATAGTTAATAAAAATTAATAATAATAATCATAATAATAATAATTAGTATCAAATAAATTATAATTTATACATTATTTATATAACTTTAATTAATTATACTTTTTATTCATATATCTATCATTTATTAATTTATATGTCATACTTCATTATTTCTATCTTAGATTATAAAACTATATAATATAAACACTATCACTAATAATAATCAATAATATTAAATCATTAAATCATTATTATATAATTATATATTATAAGTATATTAAACTATAATTTTAATCATATAATTTTGTTTTTAATCTCTAGTTTTAATCATATTAATCTATATTTTATATAATTTTATAATATTTTATTATTAATTATTAATTATTATAATTTACTTATAATTATTCTCACTTCACTCTCTATATTTATTAAATTATATTTAATATTAATCATAATATGGACTATCTTATTGTATATGAAAGATTAATAAATTTTATTATTATTTCTATTATTAATCTAATTTTTTATAAAAATCTAATAAATGATTATATTATTATATTAAATTATTATATTTTTCTTATAATTATTTTTATAATATTAATTATTATTATTTTATTATTATTTATTATTATTATTAATTATTATTTTATTATATTACCTAACCGCTACTGGGCATAAATTGAGCAATATATCATTTAATTATTATTATACTTAACATAATATATAATTATAACAATATCATATGATTATTTCTCAATTATTCATATATTCATTCACTTACAATATTGTATTTAATTATTCTGATTCATTAATTAAATAATATTATGGTGACTTATTTTACAAAATTTCAGACTGATTATATTTGAGATATTAAATTTCGTGTCCCAACCGGTGCGGTGTAGTAGAGGAGTAAAATCGATACGAAATCATTTCGCCGAGACGACAAGGGGAATGCCAGTTACTGTTTTGATCTTAGCAAATTACGAGGTCCACGTCGTAAATCAGTAGTTGGTATTGTACTCCACACATTCATCATTAATAATAAAAGATAGTAAAAGACTTAGAAATTGTATAATAGAAAATATCATGATATATCAGATCTGACCATTCTGGCACATAATTACAGCAGTACTATACATATTTAATCCAGAAACTATTTGTAAAAGCTAATTAAATACAACATAACAATCAGTAGCCTGATGTTATAATAGTCAAAACCGATTAAATATCAATCTAAATAGTAGAATATAGATAACCAAATGAGTACTCAAGCTGCCAAATAGAGAATCCAGACAAAACACAACAATATTAGAACATTACATAAACTGGAAAGATCTTATCATTAGCATGTCGAAAAGAGAAACTTTCATGTAGAAAAACTGTAGAATGCCTGAGATTGATTCTTTTGTGGCAATAATAAGACTAGGCAATTATTTGCTCGAGCGAATAAAACAAATACTTTTAAAAGATTTTGCTTAATCTAGGATTATAGGACATACACACACACTCGCTCTCTCATCACTCAAAGGTGGAATAAGATCGTACACACGCGCTATCTCACATCATCATTAGAAGTAGAGATTATTAGTTAAAATAAGTATAATGCAGTAACATACACTCATAAACATATACAAAAATTCACACCTTAATTCTATTGTTATGGGACTTGAATGTGATAGGAAAAGTAACTTTTCCTTGAAGACGAAAAGCATGAAATAACAAAAGAGATAAGTATATAATGATGAATTGCAGCATCAGAAGAAAACTGATATGCTCTTGTAGATGATACCTTTGAAGATATCTTTGCAAATTTATAATAATAATATACCATTAATAATAATTCCAAAGTTTCAATGGCTTGTAGTAACATCAAAGCTTCTTGTTCGGCCAAAGCTTGTTGCATACGATTTAAAGCTGAATTGTTTGGATATTTCTTGCTAATAGCATTCTTAATTTCTATTGATCTGAAAGTACCCGAGATACAGTGGTGAAAGACAAATAAACTGCATAATTATAAGTAAAAGTTTCTGAAACTTATTTATTCAAACTTAAATTTTCCTGGACCAAACTTTTACAGGTATTATCTTCCTTTGGAAATTGTAGTAAATAAGGAAACTAGGAATTGTTGCTAGAAAAAAAGGCGACAACTGACATTATTAAAGAAGAATAATGACAGAAAGACAATATACATGTAAGAAATACATATGGAGTAATAAAGGATAAAGTAAAAGGAAACATTTCTAAACAACACTGGTGTTAATAAAAGAATTTATTTTGGAAGCATGTGGAGAAAGACTAAAATGTTACGGGAACATTCGCAGTATCATAAATGAAACGAGAAAGTTTTTAGATAAAGAGATTGAAGGTAAAAAGATCTGAAACTGAATGAAGATAAAAAAAATTGAAACAAGGCCAGGAAGAAGGAATAAGCGACATTATGTTGATATTGAAAGCTACAGAGAATATATTGCGAGAAGGTTTCTTATCTAACATGTAATGGAAATCAAAACGAAGGTGCAGCGATAAAGAGGTTAAGGAGATAGTGGTTGTGCATACTGATAATTAATTTCAAAATTTAGAACAGAAACATTTAACTTACCCTGAAAGGGAGAAGGTTAACAAATTATGAAGTGAGAAGTGGAAGCTGCCATGAAGTTGGAAGTTAACGAAATATTTTTGGTTAATGAGGAAAAGAAACCAACTTAGAACCTTCCACATTTAAAGAAAACAGAAACATAAAGATCAACGTGCCAAGTTAAGCTTAAGGGTCAGTGAGCTTATCAGAGAAAAAATAAGAATATGCGAAAACCTATTAACAGAAGCTTTTCTCAGAGTAGAAGATATGCTACTTAAAATAAGAGCTTTCAAACACCTAAGTTTCTATTAATGATAAGTGATAAAATGTGAAATAGATATGACGTTCAACAAGCTAGAAATTAGAATAAAGTCCGATTATTTTGAGTAAATCAATAGCTAACGAGAGAAATTAGCATACCAGAGCAAGCTTGTAGCTTCATAAAGACACCAACCATACCACCAGAGGTAGCAAATTTCGAAGAGATGTTAAGAAAATGAGAGGATATGGGACAACCTCTGGATGTTCATTCCCACCCGGATATATTTCAAGGTACTTGATTTGATTAAACAACTGGACATTAGACGCCTACTATCTTGAAAACTCATAGAATATAAGGCGGAAGAATAGGTAACTACGGGGTTTACCCCGTGAATGAGGGAATAATAAAGAGAGACAAAGCAAAGCGTAGTCTATCTAGATCCACGGAAACCCCCCTCCAAACCGGAAACCCTCGGCACTTGACATATATATAATTTCCCCATGGGATATTGTTTAAAACAGTTAAACTTTTTTTGTAAAGCAAATATTCAACATTAATTATTTGTTAAATTGTCCCTTGGAAACTCTTTAGGTAAAAATTTTATTAGCTAAATGAAATCCAAAGCGTCTCCCTAAATGCGCAGATTAAACAAAATCTGTATATTTTATGTACTTTAAAATCATATCGTGAAAAATAAAATAAAAAATTTATTACATTAATAAAAATTTTTTATCACTATTTACCACTGTAACAAATATTTCAACTAGTTAACTTTTCTTCACAAGTTCCAATTTGATATATATATATATATATATATATATATATATATATATATATATATATATATATATATATATATATATATATATATTTATATTTTATATATATATATTATATATATATATATATATATATATATATATATATATGGATTATGGTTGAGAGTGAAGACAGTCCTGGTAGTGAAGTTATATTGGATGATGACCAACTGGAACAAGTATCTGAGTTTAAATATTTAGGATATATGTTGGAAGAAAAGGGAATGGATGACGCAGAGTGTAGTAGGAAAATTGTGAATGGTAGGAAGGTGGCTGGGGCAATTAAATCCTTAGTGGATGTAAAGGGTCTAAGTCTTGTGTACACTAGGGTCTTACATGAGGGTATGCAGTTACCTGTGTTAATGTATAGCAGTGAAACTATGGTCTGGAATAAGAGGTATACATCTAAAGTCCAATGTGTTCAGAGGAACAATCTTAGCGGCGTGTTAAGTGTGAGAAGAATTGATTATATGAGGAATGAACGCATTAAGGAGTTATGTGGTGTGAGGAGGGAGTAAATACAATGATCCAGCTGTCGTCGAAGGTGGGCGCATGAAAACATAGAAAGAAAGAGAATAAATAGATGAAACTGAAGAACACCAGAGAGGATGCCTGAAGATTGAAAGATACAAGTTTGAATAGTCTCAGAATCAGAAAATGAGAATGTTTTATACATTGGTCCTGGTCAGATTATTGTTGAAATAAAAAATCTACAAATTAATAAATTTGCCTTTGAAACTTTAGAGTAAGAAACAACATTTCACATTTCGATAAAATTTTAGTGGTGGAGGGGCAAAATTATTGCTAAGATTCTTTTCATTTATTAAAAAAAAAAAAAAAAATATCTGACATAAATGGAGGGGAAACAAAATTTTCGGCTAAGTTCTTTTGAATTATTTTAAACTTTGCTTGTAAAATAATATAAAAATGCATCATGTAATTCTGGCCATTAAGTTTGGATAAAACGATATATAAGATCATATGAAGAATTTATATTCGACGCAGTCGGCTAATATAAAGGTTTTCTTCGCATAGTTCAAGAAGGAATGGGTCAACACCAGATAGCGTCCGGTAGCTCAGCAGTAGAGCACTCGCCCAACTAAGCGACAGACCCAAGTTCGTCACTGGTCGGGCGTGTGAGTGTGAACTGTTCTTTCTTAACTTCGTCTTTCACAGACTTAAAAATTGGGCACACCCCTTCCTAGATTAGGGCTTTGCCCGTGAGCTGTGGTGTTACCTTTAAAAAAAATCAGAGAATAAATGAAAGTACATCCAGATGGTTTGGTCATGTGGAAAGGATGGATGAGAGTCGGTTGGTTAAGATGATATATAGCGGTGAGTGTGCTGGGAATCAACCGGCTGGGAGACCGAAGAAAAAGTGGACTGAGTCAATAAAGGAATGCCTGAAGAAGAGAAATATGAGTTTGGCAGAGGCGAGAAAAAAAGGTGCATAACAGGAGTGAATGGTGGGGTTTTGTGAGGGGGGTATGGTTGTGGCCCACCTGGGCAAAGGGATGTTGACTAGATGCCATAGTGAGGGTCCATCGCAGTCCCGTAAAGCCCTAGGGTGAATTTTTCTCACTGCGGCGAGTTCTCACTTGGGGGTATAAAGGGGGCGGTAAGGCTGGGCATTCTTTTCGACTTGCGTCATATTCTTCTACTACTTTTTTTGTTTCCGGTGCATGTGACGCACCTTACCCCACAGTCTGGAGAAAGAAGGTGGGTGAATATATATATATATATATATATATATATATATATTATATTATATAGTATATATATATATTATATATAATATATATATATATATAGTATATATATATATATATATATATATATATATATATATATATATATATTAATTATATATATATATTATATTATATAGTATATATAAAAATATATTATATATATTATATATATTATATAGTATATAATATAATATATTGATATATAAATATATTATATATATATATATATATATATATTATATATATATATATATATTATATGATATATATATATATATATAATATGAATATATATATTATAGCTTTATAAATAGCATATATATTTATATATATATATTATATATATATATATATATATATATATATATATATGATATATATATAGTATTATATATAATATATTATTATATATATATATATAAATAATATAATTATATATATAGTATATATATATAATATAATACTAATGAGCATAATGATACTTTCAAAACCAATTAACATTCTTCACGTGTTTGTGTTTTACAGTATAATAACTCAAGCGCACAAACTTTATACATTTATATATGATAATATATATATATATATATATATATATATATATATATATATTAATATTATAGTATATATATATATATATATATATATTACATATTATATATATATATATATATAATAGTATATATATATATATTAATAATTATATCTATATATATATATATATATATATACATATATATATATATATATATATATATATATATATATATATATATATAATATAAGTTATATATATATATATATATTATATATATATATATAATATATATATATTATATATATAATATAATATATATATAAATATATATATATATATATATATATATATATATATATATAAAATATATATTATATATAGATATATAATTATATATATATATATATATATATATATATATATTATATGTTTTTTCAAATTCATTCAATTAAAAGTTATGTAATTGAAATTTATGAAGCATCATAGAGGATAAAATGGTATTAATTAATTCTAATATATTAACTCTAATATATTAATTCTAATATATTAATTCTAATATATTAATTAACTTTACAGGTAAATTTAAATGCATCAAAGTGAAGCAAATTTTTTAAATATAGTATTTTGCGAATTTAAACGAAAAAATTTTAGCGTATAAAATTGACGGAAAGTTTCTTTCTGTTTTACTTTTGGAAAGTTGAGAGAGAGAGAGAGAGAGAGAGAGAGAGAGAGAGAGAGAGAGAGAGAGAGAGAGAGAGAGAGAGAGAGAGAGAGAGAGAGAGATAAATGTTTTTCAATTGTCTCATCTGTTGCATCTCTTTTATATTTCTCATCTGATCTCCCTCAGTTGAGATGAGAAAACGAGATAGATGAGAGAAAGATGTGAAGAGATGATAATTATAAGAGAGAAGAAAGAGATTAAAAAGAAGAGAGAGATGAGACAAGAAGAAATGAAAGAAATACATTAATTACGATTATTTTGACGGCTTTCATTTATGAAAAAGACGTACAAAGAATAAGAAACTAATGGTAATTTTGAATAACTGAATACTAGGGAATATATATACAGTATATATATATATATATATAATATATATATATAATAATATATATATAATAATAGTATAGTATATATATATATATATATATATATATATCAGCTGGCGGCTTTTGGGGTAGGCAGGAGTAAGCAACGCCTACTTGCCTTTAGTGAACCCAAAAAAAAATAATTAAAAGTTATCATATATATGTAAATATATATATAACTACATATAGATATATATATAGTATAATATATATATATATATATATATATATATATATTATATATATTATATATATAACATATACTATATATATATATAGTATAATTATATATATTAGTATATATATATTATAGTATATATTATATAATATATATATATATATATATATATATTATACTATAATAGTATATATATATGATATATAAATATATATATAGTATATATATATATATATATATTATATATATATATATTATATATTATATATATATATATATATATATAGTATATATTATAGTATATGATAAATCTCATTCGAAGACTCGATGATAAGCCGCCGACGTAAATTTTCAACTTGATCCCTTTTTAAATATTAGCGATCAGTGACAACTATTACTCTCTGAGTCAGAAAAATAATTCCGTTTTCTTTAAGTCTAGGCAACCTCTGTAATTGCCTGTCGACTCTAGTAGCAGTCATTTTTTTTAAATTATATATATATAATATGTATATTATATATATATATATATATATAAGTATATTTATATATAGTATATATATATTATATAATATATAGTATATATATATATATATTATATATTATATATTATATAGTATATATAATATGTGATTTGCCTACTTCAAGAATTTTGACCACGAGCCGCCACTGATATAGTATATATATATATATATATATATATATATATATATTATTATATAATATATATATATATATATATATATATATATATATCATGCATCATCATCATCATCATGCATCATCCAATCAATCATCAATCAATCATCATCACACCATTCTCATCCCAAGACTGGGTGGGTAATGTGCGTAACATGCACGCGGAAACAGAAAAGTAGTAGAAGAATATGTGTCGAAAAGAAAGCCCAGCCTTACCACCCCCTTTATACCTTTTAGTGAGACTCGCCGCAGTCAGAAAAAAACACCCTAGAGCTTCTCGGGACTGAGATGGAACCTCCCTATAGCATCTCGTCAATGTATTTTTTATCCCATGGCCCAGGTGGTCCACAACCATAACCCCTCACAAAACCCCGCCATTCACTCCTATCATGCGCCTTTCTGCTCGCCTCTGCCAAACTCACATTAATCTTCTTCAGGCATTCATGTACTGATACAATTCACCTTTTCTTCGGTCTCCCAGCCGGTCGATTCCCAGCACACTTAGTACTATACATCCGCTTAACCAATCGACTATCATCCATCCAACCTTTACACATAACAAAACCATCTCAATGTATTTCCATTTATTCCCTCATTTTCTCCTTTCTTCACACCATACAACTCCCTTATGCGCTCATTACTCATTTCATCATTTCTTCTCACTCCTAACACGCCCTTAAGATTTTCCATCTGAAGTTCTGAACACATTGTACTTTAGACCTATACCTCATATTCCAGACCTCAATTTCACTACTATACATTGATACAGGTACCAGCATACTCTCGTGTAAGACCCTTAGCACTCAAGACTTAGTCCTCTTACATTTAACAAGGATTTAATTGCTCCAGCCATTTTCCTACTATTCACACCTTTAATACCACACTCTGCATCATACGTTCCCTTTTCTTCCAATATATATCCTAAATATTTAAACTCAGACAATTGTTCTAGTTACTCACCATCTAACATAACTTCACACCGATGACTGTCCTCACTCACAACCATAACCTTACTCTTATCTACGTTTACTTTCAATTCCCTCCTTTTACACACCCTGCAAAATCTCTCTACTAATCCTCTCAAACTCTCTTCAGATTCGCCTTGCAAAACCAAATCATCCGCATATAATATGCAGGGTACCTTCCACTCTCTCCACTTTCCATGTGTGGAAAGACGAGAGTTAAAGGAACACTCGCAGAAAATGAGTTACACGAATAAATTATTCAGATAAGGAGTGTCCATTGTAATAAAAAAAGCATAAAATGTAAAAAGTGAGGCAAAAGAACTAGTGATAAGAAGGGATTGGGAAGAATGAATAAGAGTTGGAATGTATGAGTGGAATCATTAAAGGCATGTGAAGCATTCTCCATACATGACGAAAATGACTGGGATGATGTGTAGAAACTCAGAAGGTTTTTCAAAACATCGAATCATTTGGCATATCTAGTGTAATGAGTGAAACGGTAATGTGATTATATCAAGAAAAATTCAAAAAAAAAAAAAAAAAAGGAAATGCAAAGAATATTAAGAACAGAAGAAAATGAGGGTGTATGAATATGTGTGTGTGTGTGTGTGTGTGTGAATATGTGAATTTGTGCTTTCGAAAATTTTATAGTTGTGTAGAAGATTACGTGAGGCAGATATATGAAGGAACTGAATTATGGAGGCATAAAAGCGGACACGGTTTCCCCAACCAATTAGAGATACGAGTAAGACAAATGGTCAGTTACCCAAAGACCATCATTATATATAGTATATATATATATATATATATATATATATATAATTTCTTTTTTATATATTTTCTAAGTATATATATATATATATATATATATATTATAGTATATATTAGATATACATGCAAAAAGTCGAACGACGTTTGGTGATCTTGATGTATAAAAGATCTTCCTGTAAACTCAAGAGTTCTCAGGAGACGAGTCAGAATATTTAAACTGTATATAAAACTTATTAAGATTGGTCCTAGAGGAGAGGGCCAAAAAATATTGCTGTTAAGAGCTTGAGGCTTGAGAAAGCCCGAGACGCAGGCAATGGGAATCGAAATGCCACAACAATAGCAAGTTGGCTCTATCATGGTCACAAAACGTAGGCTATATTATAATTATAAATAGAGTCAGATTTAAAATAATAACTTGATCTTTAAAGTTTAAATATTTGTTCTTGAACAACAGTGAATTAACTTAATTTGTGTTACTGTAAAATAGTCATTAGAAATAATTAATAAAGAAATAATCAGAGCAGAGTTTTGCTATTCCAAAACTTTCTAATTATTTGCTATAGCAAGGTGATTTTTTATTAGAGTCATAAATATTATAGAGATCAAACTTTATATCGGTATATATATAGTATAATATATATATATATATATATATATATATATAATATATAATATATATATATATATATATATAGTATTATATAGTTATATATATATATAATTATTATATTATATATATTATATATATATATATATATATAATATATATTATATATTATAATGTATATAATATATATATAATTATATATACGTATATATATATATATATATAATATATTATATATATATATATATATATATA
>JABUQX010129791.1:2500-10000 GCA_015478945.1 Trachelipus rathkii
TACCGACAGATATTATTTTAAAAATCTGATAGGTTTTCTAACCATTATTCTGACCTACGATGCTTATGTGAATTCTAACAACTTTAAGAGAGTCCAACAAAGGAAGGTTTGAATTTGCCTTAAGAGTTACTGAGAAACTTTCTTATTACTAAAATTTGCCTTTCCAAAAACATTGTGGTTCTTTGGAGTTTTGTACAGTTATTTTTTTACAGGCTACCATCACTCACGGGCAGAGCCCTTTTCAAGGAGGGACAGAATAATAATATGAAAAAGAAGACACACCTAAACCCCAAAAAAGCTCAAAGCTCTAAGGTGAGCTTAGGTGCGAGCTTTAGAGAGAAGTTCAATTCTAGTACTCACGAAATATTCGTGTGCGAGCAGGGCATCACTTGTGCTACGAGGGCGACGCAGTATTGGTGGGATGCGAAAGGTCAGCTTCCTCGAGCACCTGCCGTTGTAGTACCTGTGGAAATGAGAGAATGCGCCAATGTCACCCAGAGATAGAGGGTCAAGGGAGTTTAAAAGTAATGACTTCTTTGTTCGTTATTTCGAGTTTCAATCAAACACCATATATTGCTCAACAAGGTTTAATCTAAAACATATATTCATTGATTTCGCTATTTTGAATCGTCAAGAAGAAGTAATAGAATACAAATTTAGCTTAATACTTCTTTGTCTCTTTAATTTGGAAAATATGCTGGCTCGCACTTTTTCTGATACTTTAAATTTTGATCTTAGAAAAAAACTTATTTTATGTCCTTTTATAATATAATATTATAATAAAATTTAATAAAAAATTATATAAAATCTATATTTTATAATTCATATTACAATATACCTGTATGAATGGTAGAATAGTATTGTGACATAAAAGAGATAAAAATGGAAAGGAAAAAAGTTGGAAAAGAAAATCTAATCACATGTTACTTATTGCTGAACTTGGCTAAATTTGGCCTAGTCCGAGTAGTCCGAGTTCCAGTCCATAAGAATTTGCCGATTCCCCGAGTCTCCTGATCCGAGTTTCGAGTTCCGAGTTATACACTCCATACATCGATATAATGTGTAAGGAGTATAAAATATATAAAATAAGAATAAATATATAAATAAAAAACGTAAATATACACATCTATAAATTATAAAATAATATAAAAATAATAATAAAATTTTTTAGAATTTTTGTATATATATTTTAAATACACATAAAAAGAACAATATAATTAATAAGCTTATGTACTAAGACGCTTATTTACTACTCATAGTCTATAAGTGCATATAAGTGCCTTAAAGCTGTCATGTAACCATATTGTTTCCACATTAAAATACAGGTGTTGCGGCAAAGGATGATCTCTGAACATTCCAAATAGAGAGGTAAACGACACATAACAAACTCGATTGCAAAACCCCAGTCAATTTGTTTTGAGTCAAGAATCGTGGGTGTAGTTATGGGAAAAAAAAGGACGCCTAACATATTTCGGTATAAAAACTTGATATGTTCTTTTTTTTGAAAAATAAAAATTAACAACGATACCCCCAAATGAAATATCCTTTCTATTTCTACAAATAAACTATTTGCAAAATTTAAAGGATAAAATATTTTTTATTTGTTAATTAATTTTGTCATGTATTAATTATTTAGTGCCAAGTTGTGGTTCAAAATTCCCAAATAACCAAATTTTTTTTTTTCTTTTTAGTGAAA
Source organism: Trachelipus rathkii (assembly GCA_015478945.1). Lineage (NCBI taxonomy): Eukaryota > Metazoa > Arthropoda > Malacostraca > Isopoda > Trachelipodidae > Trachelipus > Trachelipus rathkii. The sequence goes on from JABUQX010129791.1 coordinate 4,197, forward strand.
CAAAGCTTATTTTCACAAACCAAAAAGACAAAAAATTATTTTCAAGTTTTAAGTTATCTGAATATTGTTGGATATTGCAATGATTTTTAAAAAAGTTAACTTATATCATCGTTTTTACATAATACTTCACTACTGTTCTCTGATTTGCCAAACAATGGTGAGACGTAACAATTCAGAACTATTGTTGTATTAAAAAAATGAATTATAGGACTTTTACTATAAATATATTTATTTTTCAGTAATATTCAAGGCGGGCGTAGGGTGCTGGACGCCCGCCTTCGGTGAATCGTAGCTACGAAGATAATTTTAGACCGAGATTATATTTGTATTTTAATATGAGTTATTGTATATTAAATTTACAAGCTAAAAAGTTACAAGAGAGAAATGAGTATGTTATAATTATATATATATACTATAATCATAACACTATTGTTTATAGATAGTATTACTGGCAAATGCTAATTAATGTGGTTATGAAAATCAACTTATAAAATATTGTACGATAAAATAAAGTATTAAATTCGTAACCTATATTATACTATTTTATAATAATATATGATATATATAAAGTTTTAAAATTTTAACTATCGTTGCGACCATTGATCCGTCTTCATACTTAAACGTTTCCTGCATTTTCCTTTCCATGCGAATCGTACAGTTGAAAGCTTTAAATGCATTTGTTTTCAACTTAGCATATATGCCATAGTTTTAAGTAAATAAGCTAACTATTGCTTTTATATACTGAATATACCCAGCCTTTAATATATATATATTAAATAAATATAACTAAAGTAAATAAGATATATTAATATATATTATATATATATATATAATATATGGTATTATGAGAGAGAGATGAAATGATGAACGGTAGGTCATCGGAATAGGAATAGACCTAATAAAGGAAGCAGTTGATTTACGCTGTAGTTACTGGACATGTTCTGGATAGTAGTCCCAATGCACTCTAGTTCCCAATAGCTTACCCACTTTCGCGCTCATCTAAGCGTTCTTAGTACATTGGAGGAGATTCTCCTTTATCACACACCAAAAACACTATTACAGATAACACTCTCTATTAAAAAAAAATTCAAAATGACAACTTCACGTCTAGCTCGTAAAAGCCAACAGGGGTGACTTTCAATAATATCTCCTCATCCGCCCCTCGCTCTATCGCCACATGGCCCGAGTGCGTCTGCGCCTGATCAGGGGTTGTTTGCCGTCATTGGAATTGCGACCTCTCTCTTTGAAGCATTCTGGTACTCTTTCATCTCATTAAATGTATTTACTGTCAATATTTCGCGGCCTTTACTTCAAATTTGCTTCCAATTTGTTAACCATCTTCTCTCATCCTCCAAAACTTCATCCTTATTCTTATCCGAACTCATGTGTTTGAGCGTTTTGACAGTAAAAGCTACTTACTGTGTGCTTTTCTGTCCCTTTTTTTATCTTCATTTTCAGTCAAAGGAGGATATTGTGCTTGCGTATGCAATGATATTGCATACGTAATCACAATATCCTCTTTTGCGCTAACGTATGCAATGATGTTGTTTGCTCTAATGTCTCTGATCTGAAGTTTTTCGAATTTTCTACTTCATGGCTCAGGCTATCGTGTCAATTTACTACTAAATTCATATACTCTGTATATCTGTCTATTAACACAACTGACTATCCTAAATTTCTCGACTACTTAAACTATAAATTAGAACACATTCTCTCTTCCTCATCTTTTTTTGAAATAATAATTCTTGGTGATTTCAAGTTAAACTGTTTCCTCTTCTGGGTTCCCCCCGAGCATGTTCTTATCTCAGTATACTGCTCTATCTCTTCGTCTTTTGCAGGAAAGACCCCCGCCCATGGCGAAGAAACGTTTTTGGCACTTCTATGCTGCAAACCGGTCGGACTTGCTGTCACGCCTCTTTGACTTCCCAATTATTGATTGCTGCTTCCGTGAGTGATTCCTCGTAGTTGGCAGAATGCATAGCTTATGTGATTTCCTCTGGAATGGAGACGTACATTCCATATTCTTTCCCTTCAACTAAATCTAACGAACCTTAGTTTAACTTTCGATTGATCTACATTGAAAGTGAGTCATTCCCCTCAGGGACGCAGCTTTCAAGAACTACCCCGTGCGTTTTTCAAACTCCAGAACTCATGCAACTTATATTTCATTCCGGAATTGTGGAAATCTATTCTTCGTAATTCTAAAAAATTCTTTTCTCTCTGTAAAATGCAGTAATCTTTCTGGTTACTTTTCTTCAAGTTCTTTCTACGATTTTGCAAAGAATGTCAGCTCTATCTTTGCCTCTTCCTCTTTCCCTCCTATAGTATCCTCTGACAGCACAACTGCCTTTATGGTTTCAACTAAAGCTAACTACTTCGCTCAAACCTTTGCTTCCAATTCCATCTTAGACGATTCCTAAGCTATTTCTTCTTCTCTACAAACCTCCAACTCATTTAGGACTAGTGTTGTAATTTCTTTCAAAGATGCTTTTTCTGCTCACTCTGAACTTAATGTTATGAAGACGTACTATCCTGAGGTTTCAATTCCCGTTGGTTCATTATTTCAAATATCTTCCCGCTTCCGCGATGTCTCGAACTTTGCTTGCGGGAAACTTTTCGCGTCTCCCCTTCTCTACTACCGATCCCTTCCCTTCCGAACGTGAAGAAATGATATTTAAAACTCATTCTGATCATGATAAATCCGAGTGTACCCCGGAAAAGACAGAACACACAACAATACAACCACTCAAACTATCTTCCTATTGCTTTAACTTCTGTACTTTCTAAAATTTTAGAATCCATAATTGACAGGAAGATTTGGAAACATCTCAATTCTTCTAATCTTATCCCTACCGCTCAGCTCGTATGGTTTTCGTAAGGAAAACTTCTACTGGTGATCTCTTTTCCTTTTCTTCCTGATTCTTGGTCCTCAACCCATCACCATTTCGGTGAATCTCTTGCTGTCGGCAAATAGACATGCTCGAAAAACCTTTTGAAGGAGAAGCCTTTCTCCAAAAGTTTTTTGTATTTCTAAAATTTCCCTAGCTTTGAAGGTCTATTCCTTCTCTCTGTGATAACTTCTCTCTTGATTATACTATAATGATTCTATTTTATAGCAGTTTGTAGTTACAGACTCCACATCGCGTTCTTTCTCATTGCATTCCATAAGAATACTACTCAAATAAATATTTTAAAAATCTACACCTAGTCTTTTCACCATCACAATCAATCTTTTCTCTATTCATTTAACTAATCTTAACTCGACTCTTACTTTTATTCACCTTCTCCACAGCCAATTGTAAAGACACCTCCCAAGCTTTCATATTAAATTTTAACTACCTAATCAAATTTTTTGAAATGATCCTCTTCCTTCCCTTTTGCCATCAGCAAATTGCTCAAGCGAAAAGATAAGACAATCTCTGGTAGCAACTAAAACCTCTGATTTTCACAAATTATTACTATTATTAAGGGTTGTTTTCATATTAGCCACCTCAAAAAAACACTAGCTCCTCCGATCTTTCTACTAAAGCAAATCCCTATTTCACAACAAACTATAAAATATTCTCAAAAAGTCATAATAACTCAAAATCTTCGCTTGTCCTTATAATAAATAATCCATTGTGTTATCTCTTCTTCTTGACCTTAATTGCGAATGTCACATACTTCTCTTTAAACCAAGCTCTAAGAGATGGGTTGTTCTTGTGAGAAATTGAAATAGACCATTCGGAATTTCTTCACAGTTCAGCCCCATTATGATGACTGTACTCTTCAAAAAATATTTGGGATGCTGTTTTTCCCTTGTATAGAGTATGCCTCACACATATGGGGTAGTTCCTATCTACTAGACATGCTCTCCTTGAGAGGGAGGAGGTTTAGATTTTCGACCTTTTCAACGCCTCAACTTCTCTCTACAACTACTCCTTTTTAAATCTCTCTCCACCCGATCCGAATCAACAAATAAATATTGCAATCGAGATCACTTTTAAGCTTTTTACCACTATACAACGACGACGCTCACTCCTTTAAAGAGACTCTCAGTTGGTTCGTTACCCTTCCTCCCTTTCAACATAAAGCCGCGCCAATCTTGAAAAACTCTTTTCGTTTACGAACAATCTCATAATCTTTCTCTCATTCAACTCTCTGAGCCAGGCTTGACTCCATAGCTATTCAATACTTACATATTTGTACACCGGATAAACCTTTAACCCACTCTTATTATCTATTTATTCAGTGCTTCCTTTGACTTGCAAACTCTTCAAATATTATTGTATAGAAATTCGCCTTTAAATTGACTCTGAACTGGGAATTCCCGCAATTCTTGTGGAATGGAGGCTCTCAAATTTTGCTAAAGAAAGTGATATAAACACACACGCACAACACACACATTAAATATAGTAGATAATAATAAATACGCATACACTATATATATAATAATACACTATATATATACCTAAATCACCCATTAGCCCAAATTATTAATACTATTAGTAATTAATATAATAACTACGATATTAATAATAATATATAATATAATATATAATAATATATATAATATATATATAAATATATATATACTATATATATATTATAATATATATATATCTATATAAAACTATATATGATAATTATATATAATAGTTATATAATATATATAATATGTATAATTATATTATAGTTTGTTATGTAGAGATGAATGTTATTGGTTGGACAAAATCTTAAGATATCTGATTGATTTAAGTGTCTGTCCGGTTTTTAAAAAATGAGAGTCTCGGTATATGAATGATGTTAATCAGTAGGTGTTTGAGAGTATAGGAATGCTCTGACCCTACAAAGTATATCTGTATTTTAAGTAATACTTAAAATATTTAATAGAAAAAAAAGCTTAAAAACACACAATTGGTCTTTTTCAAGACAGAAAAGAAGTAGGAAACCATTATCCTTTGAAATAGATTATGAAGTATATGGAAGAACTACATAAAGAACAAGGTATAAGAAAAATATGTGAGACACTTGACAAATAAATCATATTGATGTAGGAACAGTATGAGTACTTTACACCCACAAATACTCAAATGAATAACGCGTTTGTTGTATAATTCAAGAGAGTATGTTGGGTAAGCAAAAAAAATAGTGTTCAACCCTCGAAAACTCCTGCTCAGGATGTTAAGAAAGCAAAATATTGACATATCTGACGCACATGTGATAAAAGCGGCGACTCACAAGCGATGCGTTAAAAAGGAAAAAAAGTGATGTTATCGATAACGAAGCTAATGTTGAACAATTATGATTAGAGAGAAAACACCACACAAAAAGGGCAAAAAAAGTTGCATACGTAAGAGAAAAAAAATGAATTGAGGAACATTTTGCGATATTTAAAAATGTTCAATTTAGTTTAACGAAGGTAATAGGAATTTACATGAAAATAATTACAAAGGCTAAGAACGTTCAGGAAATTTTATTTTAATTTAGAATAATTAATGAAGTGTTATGACAGTGCTTCAGTATTGATGAGATAGTATTGGAGAAAGAGGTGGGAGACCATTCTCGAATAAAAATCTGCATAATCTTGTTCTGCTCATTACAAAAAGTAATATGAGAAAAACATATAAATTAGGCTCTGATACGCTTTTATACTTATCTATAGCACAGGCATCGAAATTGTAAAATAATTTTTTAAGCTGTTTGTTGTGCCTGAATAGAATAGAAGTAACGTTAGGATACCCTCAAACTACCTTCTGTTACTAGAAATTACCTAGAGCCCAAAATTATTATCTGAATAAGATAGAACCAGGCGAAAGCAATAT
>JABUQX010129791.1:20000-25847 GCA_015478945.1 Trachelipus rathkii
TTTGAATTTATCTCTTGAAATAGCTTTATAATGATTAGAGACATGTTGATATTTCAAAATTGATTTCAAGACTGAATAAACAAAAAATAAATTATTTAAAACATAAAATATCGGCTCATGTTAATAAATCCTTACGTTTTTCTCTAACTCATAAAATTTTAGGTTAAATTTTTACAATTTAGTTTAAATTTTTAAAATGTTTGGTAAAAAAAATTACTTACATTAATGGTAATATATTTAATGGAACGTTGAAGTTTATAATGACACACATTCATTTCCTTTGGATGATATATATATATAATATTATATATATAATTATATATTATATATAGATATATATATATATTATATATATATATAATAATATATAATTATATATATATATATATATAATAATATATATATATAATATATAATATAATATATATATATATACTATATTATAATATAATATTAATATATATATATATAATATAATGTGTTTAATTCTGGCAATATTCTTTAATATTATTTCAAATAGATTTTTTTCCTTTCATTTCTTTTACTCCACGCATACTCGCAAATATATGAATCATTTTTAGTGACAGCATTTTCCTTTTTTGTTTTTTTAGTTTTATATTTAAAAACACTCCACGTACTTTCCACCGTCATGTTTTGTTCACCAATGCATATTGGATTAATTAGCACAAACCTGTGAAATAAATTAAATTTTATTTTTAACAAAATTGAACTTTCTTAATCTAATGCAATATAACCTAATCTACCCCATAATCTAACCTATGTAACCTAACCTAACCTAACCTAACCTAACCTAACCTAACCTAACCTAACCTAACCTAACCTAGTTTCTCTAGCGAATAAAACAAAACTTAACTTAACCTAACCTAACCTAACCTAACCTAAGCTAACCTAACCTAACCTAACCTAACCTAACCTGACAATCATAATGTTAGATAACGTAACCTAATCTAAGGTAATCAAATTTCAAATTAAAAATAGATTTATAGGCACTTTCCCTTTAAAAGGATGTTACATAAAAATACATATATCGAAATATCGCTCAACACTAATCGTCTACCCATGCACTGTGACGTGTTAACTTAAACTCCAATAGAAGAAGAGAAAAAGTTGCCACATGTTGCTTTATTATATCATGTTAATTTTTATATGTTAATTTTGTTTTAATTTTTTTTTATTTATTTTTTTAAGGGGCTCGAGCCGACGGTGGGACAGAGGGGGGGACGAAGTCCCTTCCCGTCGTCCCCCGCTGAGGCGGAGAGACCCTGACTCTTTGACATCTTGGCGATTTAATCTTGGGTATTCCTTTAGTTTAAAAAAAAACTCTTATTGGCAACCTTGTCGCTTTATTGCCTTGAAATAATCGAAAAAAAATCGATTACATCGCTCGTTCGATATATATCGGTTAACATCCTTCTAAATGGAAAGTTCCGATTTATGTTACCTCCCGCAAGTAGTTACCGAATTTAACACACACGGGTTGACAAATATTTAATTCCTCTTTGTTTTAATGTAATGTAATTAAATACCATAAGAAACATAAAGAACAATAATTCAAATATTGAAGAACAATCTTGAACATTTTTTTTAGCACCAATACAGTTAATAATTAAATAAAATTGTTTAAAAAAACTTAAAATATAAATAAAAATTAAAAAGAAAAGAATTAAATATTTATCGAGCTTCACCAATACTGTAAATATTGAATAACTTATTTTCTCTTTCATTGGGTAAATTTTACTTTTTCATTATTAACAAAACTTCACCAAAGAACGTAAGAAAAAATTAACATGACCCATCCATTCATCTTGGGCAAAATTTCAGATATTGCAGATCTTATAATTTAAATTCCAAATTGTTTTCTAATAAAAAGAACAAATTAGAAAAATTTATTATTCCTCAACTAATTTTTATAAAATATATTTTCTATTTTTATTTATAACTATTGAAAAGAACCGAAATGAAAATTTTGTTGCTCCTCTTCACGGCTAAAATATGAATTTGGCACCCATAAAAGATTTTCATTTTAATTTAAAATTCTCAGCTTAATAAAAATATTTTCCTTACTTCTATCAAATTTTTTCAACAGCTTCTAACTGCAAAATCTGGTCACAACACCTGCAGTAGACTTTCTTCATTTCTTAGACATAAAAACTATTTAGAATCTTTGCAGAAGCTCTCTCGGAATTTTCAGTCTTCGTCTCTGTCCGTCTTTTTGCTCTTCTTATTTCTTATAACCGTAAAAATGCTCTCTCTCTCTCTCTCTCTCTCTCTCTCTCTCTCTCTCTCTCTCTCTCTCTCTCTCTTTCTCTCTCTCTCTCTCCTCTCTCTCTCTCTCTCTCTCTCTCTCTCTCTCTCTCTCTCTCTCTCTCTCTCTCTCTCTCTCTCTCTCTCTCTCTCTATCTATCTATCTATCTATCTATCTATCTATCTACTATCTATCTCTATCTGGCTTTATCTAATTTCTTTCTATCTATCTTTTTATCTATATACTCTTATTTTTGTTCTATCTATCTATCTATCTAATCTATCTATCTATCTATCTATCTATTCATCTATCTTATCTTATTCTATCTATCTATCTATCTAATCTATCTACTATCTATTATCTGTCTGTCTGTCCTGTCCCTGTCTGTCTGTCCTCTCTCTCTTCTCTCTCTCTCTCCTCTCTCTCCTACTCTCTCTCTTTCTCTCTCCCCCTCTCCTCCCCCTCATCTCTCCTCTCTCCTCTCTCCTCTCTCTCTTCTCATCTCATATTATTTTGCTTATATTATATATTATATATATATATATATATATTTATATAATATAAAAATAATATAAATATATATATATGTATATATATATATATATATTATATAATGATATATAATAACATTTTATATATATATATATATATTATATATATATATATATAGTAATTATATATAATATATATATATATATATATATATATATATATATATATATATTAATATATATATATAATATATATATATATAATATATATTGAAATGGAAAATTTGAAAGCTTTTTAAATTACGATTATCTAAAGCTTATTAAAGCAGGTGAATTACTTCTTTATGCCATGGTGAGTGAAATAGGCAGTGCGAATTTATTTATTAATATATATTAATATATATATTATATTATTTATATATATAAATATATTATATTATATATACCTAATTATATATATATATATATATATATATATATATATATTATAATAATATATTATTATTATTAAGGAGGTGTAGCAAGATAACGCATCCCGCATCTCCACGAGCATTCATTTTTCCTCTTTATCCGCATCCGTCGCATTCGCATTCCGCAATTGAAAATTTTTTTGCGGACCATAGGCGGATAGTATTCATTTTATGAATTAATGAGACTAAATGTTCCTTCAACTTTCTGTAACGCAAATGTTCAGACTCGTTGGGAATAGTAGTTTATACATGCTTGAGGGGATTGGAGAAATAAATGATGCTGTCACGCCTTATGCTTCGAACAAACACAAAGTTGAAAAACCTGACAGGTGATGATAATACGATTTTTAGGTAATTGTATTACTCTTCTTACGCGATTGAAAGAGGTAACAAGACCTATTCAGCTCAGAAAAATTTCTTGTTTTTGTCAGACGGGTTCTCTAGATGCAACAAATGAAAGGTGTGCTAAATATGCTAATTAAAAGTAGGGGAGTTTCAAAGGTGACAGATGGCGATTTCAGCCAGATAGAGAATAGATTTCAAAATCTACAAAATCGATTACGCATCTCAATAACAACTTTTCTCTGCGAATCCTACCGATAACAAAAATCAAATTTCTTGAACCTAACGTGTTTCAACAAGAGGGTTAAAAAAATTTTTTTATTTAGTATCCATATGTGATAAAACTGCTGCTTAAAGGCAAAGGGCAGAACTTAACCCAGCCAATTAAAAGGGAAAAGATTATAAGAAACAGGACACACATTTACCATCTCTTAAGCGAAAACCCTTTCTGGGAATTCCGTGAATGTTCTTTTTCTTCAGGCCTTCTAGCAGCGATGAAGAGTCTTTCTTTGAGGTTTTGAGAGCCACTTTTTTTCATTTGATCTAAGATTATCAAAGTGCGTACTTTTCTCGCATTCTGATAAAAAAATCCATTAGTTTGAATGCGGTAATAATTGTAAAAGTTTCCACTACATCTTGCAGAACACTCCCAGGGAAATGCTATCATGCCTTCCAAAGGTTTGTAGCTATTGAGCGTCTTTTCAGCGGTGCAGATCTCATTTACGAAGAAAAAAGAAGCAAACTCTCTCCTTGAAAACAGGGCTCAGAAGCTTTAGGTTTTTGGAAGCATAATTTAAAAAAATTATTAATTTCTAAGTATATTAATATATATTACTTTTTCAAAATGGGTGGAGTTGCTTGGAAAGAGATTGGTGGGGTGCAAAAGAGTTGGGTCCAAACGTCCTGCAATCTGTCACAGGTATAATATATATATAATATATCTATATATTATTTATTATATCATATATATATATTATATATATATTATATATATATTATATATATAATATATAATATATAATATATATATATTATATAATATATATTATATTATAAAAAGGACTTGGTTGCACTAATGACTCACTATAAAAAAAAAAAAACTTAACACTATCCGCTATCCAATCCGCATCACAATGAAATTCCGCCGGTAGTGATTTTTTTACTATCACGACATCCCGCATCCAGCAGTCCGCGGAATAGTGGAAAAAATATCACCTCCGCTCCCAACTCTAATATATATATATTATATTAAATAAATATATATATATATTTATATTATATATATATATCTATATATATATATATAAATAATATATATATATATATATATATATATACATATTATATATATAATATATATATATATATATATATATATTATATATATATATATATATAATATATATTATATATATATATATATATATATATTATAATATATATATATATATATACATATATTTTTAGGGTGGCTCACAAGCTATATTGGGGGAAATTTTTTTCGCTTGTATCTTCTGGGGGACTTCCCTAAAAGTTGCCAATTTACTAAAAAAAAAATGAGATGTTGGCAAAGGTTCAGCTCAATTGAATAACGTTAAAAATCGTGCCTCCATTGAGGTCAAAATTTTTTGATAAACTGCGGAATTTTTTGCCAAAAAAAATAATCACAAGTTTTCGCTTTCCTTTAAAAAAAAAAGATACACCATTTCGTCCGGAGACCTAATTCCCTTGTTTTTATTTTCAATTGGAAAATGCTTTGTTGTCTTGAAGTTTACACTCTGCACCTTCCGCCTCTACAGCATCCAACGAGCAATGAGTTGACATGACTGAAAGACAAATTATTTCAATAGCCAAATAAAAAAAATCTTTCTTTTCTGCTTGAACCTCATGCTCGTTGATGCTGTAGAAGACGAAGGTGAGAGTGAAACTTCAAGACAACATTTCTTAAATCAAAAATGAAACAAGAAAATTAGGTTTTCCTTCTAGGGAGAACAAATAATTTTCATTTTATGAAGGAGAAACTGCGATTTTTTTTCAAAAAAATTCGTTAGTTTTTCCTTCATACAAATGAAACTATTGTCTTAGAAACCTGATTCTTGTTTCATTATTTTTTAATATGGAAATATTGCTCCTTGAAGTCTCAACTCTTACTTTCGTCTTCTGCGGCATCAATGAAGCATGAGTTCATTATGGAAGAAAGAAAGATTTTTTAAAGTTGCCACACATGCATGTTCTCATCAAATAAAATTGGCAGCAAATTTGCCACTAAAGTAACTGA
>JABUQX010129792.1:0-22633 GCA_015478945.1 Trachelipus rathkii
AGGAGCGTGAGAGTAATTTTGATACTGACCTTTTTTCCTTTCCTACCAATTTAATTTCTTTTTATTTCCCAGAATTCAGATAATGGGCCTTTGATTTCTCTGTTAGATATTTGGAGATTTGGTAACATTTTCTTAGGATACTCTCACTTTTCCTGAATCAGCTCTCGGAGCTGGAGGTTGCTTTTGTTTCTCTCTTTGTACACTAACCTGAGCGCGGCCTGTCTCACTTTTCAACTTTGTCTCCTTTCAAACTTATATAACCAACTTATATGTACCTCATTTGCACGTTATATTTTCTATTTCTTATCTGCTACCTGATGTATTTTGAGGTACTTCTGTCGCAAATCTCTTCTCAGTTCATTCTGTTAGATAATCTGCTTTCTACTTTCTTCTTGAAAATCTGGATGGCAATGACTCTATCGCCTAAACCTTTTCTTACACCTGTAATCTTGCTATTTTACTTTATTATTACTTCTACCTTCAAATTTTTTGCCATTCTCTTCCACTCACTCCCCCATTTTCAACTTTCTAATTCTCTTATTTTTCCATTAGATTAAATAAAGTCCAGTTTGTATCTTTATGGTCTATCTACAGTAACTTCAATAACATATTTTATGCATCCAATTTATCCTTTTTTGAATATGTCTATTGATTCCCTTTCCTCTCTTCCTTTTTATATTCATAAAATTAAAAATCTGTATTTTCTTTAGCTTCTTCTTTTAAAGTTGAACTACTTGCTGTCATACCTCCAGAACATCGTTTGAGAGATTATGTCACGAGAGTCATATCATTAATCTTAGGAGAATAAGTTGATGAATATATCCTGGTTGTTGTTCTTATTTTATTCAATTTTGACTTATATATAGCTTTTCTCGCTTGAATCGTAGTGGAGCTCTAAGGAGGTGTTTGGCGGTAGACTAACGTTCCTTACAGGAATTTTGCTTAAGTTATTTTTTTATTTGTCTTACGCACTGTGTCCAACAGCTTCACACAGTTTTTATGGTGACCGTCGGGTGTCTTTGTAGCTTCAATTTTATTTTTGTTACTACAACTTTGCAGATGGTTCCCCTTATCTATATATCTATAGTCAATTCTTTTTTTTAGATATCACCACTAGTGGCTGGTGACCTGTTTTTATTCCACCTTTGTATTATACATCGTGCAAATTGCAGCTAGCTAGAGTTGGGGGTCCTGATCGCTAAAGATTGCCTTGGTGTATTCTTTGTCTGCTCCAATGTACTGTCTTTGTGTATTCTCTGGTAGAAGTTGACATTAGTCTAAGCTATCAAATAACATGAATGACTTCGAAGGTGATCAAAGATTTCCTTTTACATTGGTTTTCATTATTTAAATTCGCACTGTTTCTTATGAAAGAAAATTGGGTATATAGACTTTATTCTTGGAAATCACTGGCCCACTCTAATAGCTTTGAATGTTTAGAGTGACATAGTAGCAAGTAATAACCCTTGTGTTCATGTCTCCCTTTGCTCATAAATCATTCTCTCAAGTCTTCATTTGCTATATCTATCTCTCTCTATCTATTAGCTCCATCTTCTTAAAGTGGTCAAATGGGATTTTAATTGTTTCTAGTGAGGTATATTTCCCAATTATATTTCTCCATCATTATATTTTCAAAACTCATTTTCTATTTATGTTAGTTCCACTGTAATGATGAATCCTTGGAAATACTTGCTTACAATCTTGTCGAGTTACATCAGTCTATATTTCATTAAACTCGCTGGTATAGTTCATCAAATCTAAATTAAATTGTAATTAAAATAAAATTTAATGTTCCGCATTTATTAATTTCACCTTCATTTACAGTACTAATGATATATCTGATCAGCCTTAGAACATAACTTACTCTAGTATTATACTAACTCTAGTTTCTGATCCATTAATTTCCAGCTATTGAATTGGTAACATCTCTACGAAATATTTTCTTAGTCTTAGGAATAAGATATTTTGGCTGAAGATGGGGGTTATAATTATAGTTATTTATGTAATCCTTTTCTTCTGTTGATCTTATCGTGACATGGCTGGTTATCTATCATTCTCTTGACGTATATATACAACATTTCATCTCATTCTGTGATTTATGGGTCATTGATAAATGCCAAACTTTTTTTGGTCGCGCGAGAAACTCTCCTCAATAATCTCACTTTAATCTCAAACGGCTGGATCTAATTGCTGTCTTTATTGTGGTTACTACCCTGTTCTAGTAATATCAAGACTCATCCTTTTTACAATTAAAATTTTTGGACTTCAGATATTCTCTAGATGAATTATTTTCCACTATAAGATTATATGCACCAAGATGTTGATGTAATGCCCTTCTGTAATTGATAGTTATATATAATAATTCTATATTTAATTTTTTTTCTACATTCTTTATAGTTTAAATGAACAAAGTTCATAAAAATTCCGTTCGGCCGGAATTTTATTTTTTGTGATTCCGGCTAACCGTTCTTCTACTAATTTTCAGTTTCCGGTACATATGCCGCTGCTCCCCTATACTGAGTTATATTATTATATAATACTATATTGTATTATATTACTATATATATTAATTATATATCTATATATATTAATCTATTTAATTATATATATATTATTCTTATATATATATTTTATATATATCTTAATATTTATATCATTATAATACTATTATATTAATATTATCTGTTAATATAATTACTTTTATTTCTCATAATGTATGAGTTGACTAGCAATTTTAAACTATACATGTTCTATCTCTTACTGCTTTGTCATACGATGTTATACTCCATGTTCGTTCATCTTCCTTGAAATAATTTTAGTTATATCTGAATGAGTAATATAAATGTTTTCAATAAACATCGTTTTCCCATTCTTCACAAAAAGCTTTTATGTAAATAGTGAATATATGAAAAGTGTGATTTGTGAAAATTGTACGCATTCTGATAATTATTATATATATATTCTATATTTATTATTATTTATATATATATATATTTTACTTATATTCTTATATATATATATTCTATATATTAATTATATTATCTATAATATTAATTTATTATATTATTTCCTTTTTCTCTATACTTCAAATTTAATGTTTAATACATATATATTATTTTAATTTAATATATATACTATCTATTATATTTTCTATGTTTATTTATTTACATATATTATTATATATCTATATCTATATATCATATATTTTATTAATATTCATATTTCTATACATTAATTATTTATTTATATTCATATATATTACATATATTCTATTATTTATATATAATTTATATATAATATATTATATTTAATCAATTTATAAATAATTATTTCATATTAATATAATATATTTTATTTCATATATATATTATTATTATATTATTATCATAATATATATATATATATTATATTTAATTAATATAATTATCTATCTATTAATATTAATTTATATATTATATTATATTTATGGGAAATATATCTCTTCTATATATTTATATATAATTTATAATTATATATTCATTATGTATAATTTGAAAATTATTTCAAATTTATTTATGCCTAGTTTCGACTATGCACTTATCCTCATAAGCATCGGGATATATATGATTTATGTCGTTGATAATACGTTTACTAAGTAATTTTAAGTACACTGATCCCTGTCTAAAATAGTCTACCAAAAGAGCAATCTCAACAATACCACTATACAAATCCACTACACAGCCACCAAAACTCCTACTTCACTCTAATCCACTAGCACCCATCCCGTCCAACTATTCAACCATCGCCCTATTGATTTAACTTCTGGTCCATCTTAATATCTTTGCTTTACATAGCGGCTTTGTTTTTTTTCCTCTCAATCACCTTTCTAGCATTCACAACGCGGCACAAGTTACTGCTTGACGCATCCATTCAGTCCATCACGGTCTTCTTCAGGGTGACCTGCTTTACGCTGCCTTCCACATCTTCTCGGCCAATATGACAATAATACCTATGTTATATCTCCGAGTGACCCAATAATACTATTATTCCGTTTTCTTTTGTTCTATATTTATTATTTAGCTTACGGTCAGAAAATAAGGGTCCTAGATCTCACGCTGGAAAATGGCCAGTTCTTTGATACGAGAAGGGTTCTTAATCCTCGCGCATGTAATGATGCGGCACCTGCTCGGGTTCGAATACTTCTGAAAAAAATCATATCTGTGGCGTGAAGGATCTCCCTTAAACTTGATCTTTTTGTCAAAAATTTCTGTGCACTGCATAAAGTTTGGTAGAGGGTGAGTTTCGCTGCGTCTGAATACATTAATACGAAAATAATAGTATAATGTGCACATACAGAATACATAATAATACATAACTAATTCATTGAAGGGCAATGATAAGTCCAATGAGGATAATCATAACTCAATACCTTTTTTTTTTTTATATCTATCTACATATAATAAATTATATTAGTTTTTTTTATATTCTATTATTATTTCAGTTTCTCTATTATTATTATTTATCTCATATCTTATTATTATATTATATTATTTTGTCTGTCTATTATCATATCTCATTATCTTAATTTGGTATAATATACCTATGTATTCAGTGTTATCCCTTATTACGTATTTCTTTCCCTGCACTCAAATCACTTTTATTTTTTGATTTTTATTTTTATTTTTCTATTAGCCTATTATTTATCCTTTTATTTATGGTACCTTTAGTCTTTAGATTCTCTACTTCATTCACTTATTATGATATTATATATTATTTTTTCTGATACGTGTCGACACCCCTTAGCACGCTATTATTATTATCTTATTTATGCCTTTCTTCAACTTACCTATAATACTATATGTATATATTTATATATATCCATGGATAAATATATCGCCTTATCTCTCTATTATTAACTACTAACTATTGTGAGTACCTTATTAGAGCCCTATTAGTAATTTTTCCTACACTACTGCATTACCCTTGTTGGTCTAATATACTACATTCACTTTATACCCTACCCTCACTACATACCCCCTTACACCTGCCTGAGAGGTATATTCCATACTACCAATAACTAGTGATGATATTATTATATAATTATATAAATTAATAATATCTAGTCTTACTATATATATATTATATATATCTCTATTATTATTTATATATATATATATTATATATATATAATATATATATCTCTCTATGTTATACGTACGTCCACAAAAAACCATCACATCCACATCCATGTCTTTAGTGGCCATCTCTATAAGCAAAAGTAGGAAATTTCTTCTCCTTTCCTGGCTAAATGGAACTCTGGTTTGGGGCAAGACACGGCTACAGCAAGCCTCTAACCGGACCTATTACCTTCTTTATAAAGTAATATCCAAGACTCTAGACACTCGTGAATTCAGATCAACACTGCATTTTTGGCATAATTTCTGAACTCAGTCTGCGAATATATAGGACTACAGAATGTTGAAGTAGCGTACATCATTTACCTCTGAATACTAACTAGAATAGTGCTAATCGTTTGAATACCGTTTAGCAACATATATATGACAAGGATGGAGGTAGGAGGTGGTGAGCTTGATGGAGAAGTGAGTGAGGAATCGACCCTGTTTGGGCTTTGGCGGATCATTCACCTGATGACTGAGAGGATAAGGAGGAGGATAAAGATCTGGGAGGAGCTTTTATGTGTTCTATTTTCTATGATACAGTGGATGTGGACAAGAAGGTTGAAAATAATACGCCGGAGTGGGATTTATGTTGTAATTATCCTATACCAATGAATCCCTATATTATTCATATTATATAATACTCTATACTATTCATTCTCCTATCTTATCTATTAATCTTTTCATTATTTTATCTTAATTATTTTTATTCCTATTATAAATCTATATAATCTATATATCTATTAACTATATAACTTATGTATTATATATATATATTTATTATATATATCTAATTAATATAATTTATATCTCATATACCTTATATTATCTTAAATCTCTAGAGATGCAGAGGAGAGCATCAGAGACGAGAGAATGAGAGTAGAGAAGTCATACGAATGAGACGAGCAGAGAGATCAGAGATCGAGAAGAGAGACAGAGAGTAGCAGAGATGAGCAGATGTAAGGAAAGATGCGGAAATGTGAAATAATAAGCAAAATTCTCGATCATCGTTAGCATTCAATTAATCATGAGGTAAAATTATCCATATAAATTCCAGGCATATGCACTCCAACAGGGACATACGGATGTAGATGATAAAGGAAGTAAGTTATGGAGCTGATTAAGAAAAATGGGGTATGAATTGAGAAGGATAGAAAAATAGTAACATGTTTTTTGACTTGCACTGACGATGATTTCATAATATGTCCATAAGCAGGTATGGAGTACGAAAGCAAGCGATAATGGAAAGGGAATAGGATGTTTCTGTGAGATTGAAAAAGATAACATAGAAAGAGGAAATACGCCTAATTCTGGAATATTGTGTGAGATAAATGGCTCTTTAAAATTATGAATATACCTTATCTTCAACGCATAGAGTCCATCAAATAGTAGTATATCTAACTACCAAGATACTATGGATGGTCACATAAGTATACAAGATAGAGTTTATGAATCAATAAAACAGATATTCAGGATTTATATAATAGTTTCAGATAAAAGAATGGAAGAAGCAATGTTAAAAGTTTACTTATCTATGTTCTGAACAATCACCTATTGCGTATACTCTATGTTGCACTCATCAGAACTGGTGGCTTAGCCAGATTTGTAGTCATATTTACGAACATGAATATAGAGAAGATTGGCATGACTAGATTATGTAGTCAAGAACCGCATAGTAAAGATTGAATTCTGACTGAAGAGGTGAGCGAGTAGCCGAGAGGAGTGACGATATGTGACATGGTATGTAGGAAAAGCAAATGAAGTCAGTGTGGAAGAGAATGAGATTTTTATATGTAAGAAGGCAGAGACATTGGCGTAGTCCGTTGAGGGTGTTGCGGTTGAATGTGTCTGTCTGTGTGATATCCACGATTATGCTTCGGGAGGTAGGATTACGTTTTCCACAGATAAGAGAGACCACCTAAGCATGGCTGGGAGGATTGAGGTGTAGAGAGCCGAGCTGCTGGTGACAGAGACGAACCCCATCAACAACTTGGTGATCAATACTGCGTAACCAGAGTGAAGGGAATCGTACGCAAGAGCTCTTAAGCACAGGTATTGCACGTAGTAGATCTGTGTGCGTAACGGGATCTGACTGAGACGCTGAGATAGTTAGTGAAAACAGAGTATGCGAGAGCAGTATGCACCGTCGACGGCAGGACGAGAAGATGGAGCTTAGCACGATGACAGTATCTGCTACATATTGTAGACCAGACGATAGCACTCACCCTCGAGGAGATCGGCAAGTGGACTGGGCATGTAAAGAACGAAATTAGGACAAAGTTATATTTTCAGAGCGCAGAGATATAGGTAGAATATCTTCTTGGTGGACGGTAAGAGATAATACAATAATCTGGTTACGGCATCAGAATGTTCTATAGGAACTGTGAATGAGGAGGAATTGAGGGAGAGATTGTGAGGGGGGGGAATGTTAGACAGGTATGATGGAAGAGGAGATAGAAGAGAAATTACAATATCTATTAAAGAATTATAAAAGGAATAATTAAATATTATAAATCTACTGAAGAAGATTTAATGACAGGTGAGTTAATTAAGGAGGATGGGGAGGAATTGAGAGAAGGTTTTGGAGCTACTAAAATGAGTGTTGGAGAAGGGAAAATATCCCGGAGATTGGGTAATACACGAATATTACCCCAATATATAAACAGAATCTCAAAAGTACGTAACTCTAGGCAAAGTACATCTATGAGTAAAGTGTTGTGATAGAGCAATGATTGGGATGAAGATTAATAGAAACTCACTAAACAATTGTGGAGAAAACAAATATTGAAATTATAAGTGAGAAAGCAGAAGTAACGATCGGATCCTTCTAGTTTCTTGAAAACAGATTAGCGAGAGAATATTTATGAGATGCAGATCCATGAGCGATATTAGGCGACTGTAGTTGTATTCACGATTTTAAGTGAAATGGGTTATCTGCTTCGAACACGTGAACTAGGCATGGCACCGGCTACGGCTGGTAGTGTGATCTTCGGCATGAGAGTTATCAGTGAGTGGAATAGGGATTTAAGGTGATTACCATATCCATGAGGTAATCTGTTATAAGTGACAACAGAGTGCAAACTGCTTGAGAAACTAACATATCTAAAATAAAACTGGCTTATGAGGTAGGTGAAATACGGGGTGATCATCAGAGGAAGCGTATTGTCCACCTATTTACTACTGATGTTGCATTAACGCTTGCATTATGAATAAAAGTCTTTAACTCGCAAGAATGTCCCAGGGTGGGGAGGGGGAGTTGGATAAGATGATGCTATCATCATTGCATTGATGCAGAATGATCCTGTGCTGTGTGGTAGTGTAAAAGTTTAGCAGAAAGAATGGGAGAGAATTGCGAAATGTTTCTCAGGGAAAAACTTTATGGAGACAATACCGGGACTGACCTAAGTAGAACCCATTTAGAAAAACATGAAGTGTACTGATGGTGTATCATACAGAGATAGGCGGAGAAGGGCTAAGATGTCCAGATCGGTGGTGAATGGAGAGGAGTTTGGAGGTATACTGATAATAATTTAAATATAATTTGTAGAATTATATTTATATCTCAGAGGATCAGGATGCTGGGTGTTGATGACAAGAAATATACTTCATAGGTCATAACAAAGCTGGGAAGATGCGGCATGTCAGCAGTGTACCTACTTTGATGAAGGACCAAATTAATTATATGTCGGTATGTGTACGATTCAAAAGAAGTATTTATCATATTAAGAAGTGATAGCACTTATGATTTGTTATATATGATGCAGAGACACTAAACTGGATAGTACTACTCAAGAGACATGTAAAGTAGTTTAATACAGGTAATAAGGAAGATTGAAGATCTTAGTGTCAAATGATTGGATAACGTATTAAGAAAGTTAGGATAAGGTATTAAAAAGAGTCAGAAAGCTGATGTCGGACTATACACCTTACTTGTGATTGTGCAGAGATATTCTATTTGAGCAACGCATACTTTCATGAAATTGATGGTGGGAAATTACCCTAGGAAAAGATGCAGGAAGAACAGGTTGGGAACTCGCAGAGTGGGAGTTGAGTGCCGGGAGGCGGCGCTGGATAGCACACTCGCCCAGACGGAAACCTAAAGCATTTACATGTCTCCTGGCACTAGCTAGTTAGTGCCTGTGACTGCCCCGCTGGTATATTATTATACTGCACGCCTTGCCTTCCTTGTATCAAGGTATTGTTATTGGATTCCGTAGGTAGAGGACACGTGCGTATAAGATAGAGGGCTCGATTGGCGATACGCCTGCTGAATCTTCTGCTGTACTCGGTGGTGGTTTTTTTGTGGCTTGAAGAGTCCATGACTCTTTTCTCTCAGTGGGGTATGGTACCGTGATATTGAGGAGATTATCTACATTCTCATAATATTGGACCCTCGTTGGACTGAGATACGTAGCCACTATCTTCCCTTGCCTACGTATTTTCCCCGCGCTGGCTTAATCACCCTTATTTGCCTTTCACTCTTATTTCTTAGTCAGGCTCCTTACTTGGTCTTAGTGTTTCCTTGGATGTCGTTTTCTCACCTCTACTTATGCTCCATATATCTTGATTGGTACCTAGCGGTCTTCCCTAATTCCATCTATTAGTGAACTATAGTCTCACTATTACTCTATATCATCGATGTGAGTTTGTATTTATATCTTGCATTTCATTCTCGGATAGGTATTGGTTTAGGTTTCTTGTACCCGCTTTATCTGATTTATTTACTAATCCCTATTCATATATGGCGCGTTCGTATCATCTCTGTTTAGTATACTAGCTTTTCACTCCACTCACCTTAGCCTCCTAAGTGAGCTCTTTCATTGTTTCTATTGTTTCACTCACTCACTCTATGCTTCATCTAGAGGTGAGCTTCGTCCGATTGCCCTCGTATATGCTCAACCGTACTATTCACTCCTCCAACTACATACCGTACGTTATTTATTCACTTATCTGAGCTCTATCGTTTTGACTTTCTACTTTCTTATTTATTTATCCCCGTCTTAATTTTTACCTTCATTGAAGTTATTTACACTAGCTTATCTCATTTCAGTAGTTGCGTATTCAATGGTTTTATAACTCGGCGCTAGCTGCTGTAGCGGTCTATCGTTTTTATTTATTTATCTCACTACTACTCTACATGTCTGTGGTTTACTGTATATCTCTTGCTATATTTGCATTCTGCTGAGCGCTGAGTGGCTCCGTGGAGACGTCACACTACTAACTCCAGGCAACAGGGGTCGCACAGTCACTAACTTTGGTAGAGACGTGCAGGCAGCTTAGCATTCGGTACAAGCATACACTGCTGCTTCCGTTCTTTTCTTGGTGAACCGTAATGAGGCGATTCCCATGCTTATACCCGAGAACTCCTTGTGGCTATGGGCTGATAGTTGTCTCTACTCGTGCGCACAGGACGACTCAACTGGGGGCGTCGGATGGCCGGGAAACCGTGCGGTAATTCCTCACGTCCAGGAGTGCCCTCAGCGTATGGCCGGCAGGTGAGCTAAGAGGTGAGCGTCGTTCATAGAGCGTTCGCAAGTGAGGCATCCATCTCATTCAGATAACTCACTGTATCCGGAATTTCCTTTATTCGTGATTTATTTTTCGTACTAGTGACTAGTGAAACATGGCCACAACGATGCTATTATTCGACAACGCAATTTGAAACTATACGTCTGCATATTTTTGGGAACTTATAAATTAGATACTTAAGTAAGTTATGGAGTGTGTAATAGAAGGGAGGTAGTTGAGCTAATTAGATGACGCAGATTGGACGTCTTACAAAGTAATGACCAGAAATACCAGGACGTTTACTAACAGTAATAGCCAGGAATGCCAAGATGTTTAATAAGGGTAATGACCAGAATGCTAGGACATTTACTAAGGGAGTGACGGTAATTACCAGGAACACCAGGACGTTTATGCTAAGGGTAGATAGTGAAGGATGTGAATATATCAGAAGTATGAGAGGCGTGGGCGTGGTGTGCTGGCTTTAGCCGTTTTTCTGTCCTAGGAGTGGAGTGGAACTGTAACTAGAGTGTTTGGCGTATGACTCACGGTAAGATCTACATCGCCCGCACTACCTGGGTAGAACCATGTTAGAAGAAAAAATACACCCCGAGCTTATCTACGAATCTAACTTACAGAATTACTTGATCTATGGCCATAAATTGCGGAGGGAAAAAGACCTCTCTTGCCCTCCTAATTCACATGGGATGACTCTTGCTGCTTTATAATGCTTCCATCTGTTGGTTTAGTGGAGAGAGTTAGGGTAGTCAGCACGCATCGTGTGATCGGAAGCTTGGTTGGAATTCCGGTATGAGAGGCATATGCCCTCAGAACGCCTTAGGAAGAGAACCGACCTTCTTTCTAGACTTGGTTCGGTGCGATCAAGCCGTCATAAGAGTTTGGTCTTGTCAATTCCCTCTATTCCTGTGTATCGACTTATTGTAGCGGTCGTTTCTCTCTGTCCTTATCCTTCCTTCTTATCCTTAACGGAATTCAACTCCTGAAGAGAGTTCTTTTCGTGGTACACCTTCGGATGGGGGACACTATGGGTTAGCCGGGAGAAAGCTGATCCCGCCTCCTTCAACGCCTAGGGTCATATGTGCCGCACATTGATTTGCGCTTAGATTTCGCCCCGTGCATCTCACCTCTAGATGAGATGCGTTATGACGACATGTACCAATGTACCGCTGTGCCATGCACATTTCTTGTTGAGTCTATTTACTCTCCGCGATCCACAGGTTTTGGTGAATCCAGGAATAGCTGTCGATCATGGGTTAGTGCTTGGAGGACCCTGTCATAGTCATGAGTGCCCACACGGCCCTCGTTTCGGTTGCGAGAGACTGACCGGTTGGCCGCCGTATTTGGAAACTTTAAATATGACGGAAGTCGATGTGCACCTTGATAGCTCCGCCACTCCCGAGTTATAATAAAATAGGTTTTGCCCATTTCTGCTAAACCCGAGAACAGGTGTACGTGGATTTTTTGCTTTGCTGAGCGAGGTGCTGACGGAGGAGGAGTGCGTGCTAACACGAATTTTGCAGGAGATAAGCCTGCCATTGGGACTGTTGTACTTTCCGAGCAAGTAGGAGAGCTACTTTCTGTCATTGCACTATTCACATTGCCATATTAGCATGGGCACAACCCACAAGCCGACGCGGATCCAGGGCCTCGTCTGCGTGGACGGAGGCTAGGTGTGGGACGGGCAGGCTCAAGCGAGCCTGTTTATTCTATATAAGGAGAACCACAATCAACGAGGAGCCTGAGATGAAGGAGAGAAAGCCCTCTTAGTAATTCTTAGAGTGGAATAATGTAACGCCCTTTTTCTAGCATAGAATTGTGCCCCGAAGTATTCGAAAGGGAGGCATCAGGAGATCGGTCACTTGCAGCGTCCCCGCACACTCCGGTGAGCTGAACAACTAGTAGATGGCCAGGCATTAGTTGGTCCGGATCCGGAACTCATAAAACTAACTAGTCAGCTATCATTGTGTGCGATGGCATATAAGAGATACCTGGATAACTAGGACTCGTCAATCGTGCGGACTATTTCTAGTTATAGGAAACGCATCAAGACATGTAGGACTATGGCGCAGAGTTTGTACAGCAAATAAGATATCCTCAGCAGGCACTGTTAATCAATCGTGCTTTTCTCCTGGATACGCATGGAGCGCAGCTATCTGTGCTCTTTGGTATATCTCATACCCATGCAGAGATATTGAACGAGTCGACCTAGGCCGAGGGTGAAGGTGCCAGGCAGAGGATCAACACCAGGTTGATTCGCTGTTGAACAACAAGCCGGTGTGCGGAAAATACAAATAATGAACCAGACCTTCACACTAATTTCATAGGGGTGCTCGAGGAACGCCTGTAGACGATCCGCTAAGTAGGAGACCAGGTATGACAGAATCGCGTAAGCATTATGTCAGACCCGGTATCCTTTTTGTGTATGGTCATTTACCTTGTTAAACCCTAGATATTTAAAGGAGGGAGGAGCAGATGGTGGCTGCAGGCTGGACTTGTGGTATTGACCGCGTTCTCAATCTTTTCGCCGACGTTGCGCGCTTATTTTTGATGAGAGACCGTAGGTGAGAGCTCCTATATGATGTGGAGATCGTGTGGTGAACGCGTCGACATTGGAACTGAGTCAGGGTCAGAGGGTATTTTGTTTTCAAAGACGAGAGCAGAGAGTTCAAGTATTGGTTGCAGTGTGCCAACTAACTAGGGCGTAAGGATTATTCTCTTCATTCTCGCCTTACTTTCCTCATGCTCTTGAGATATAAAAATGAAAGGAATTTTGGAGAGGAAGACTTAGAACGGAGTGTGGAGAATAAATTGAATGAGGCCCTCACAATATGGTTTTTCTAAGATCGGGAATTAGGAATACCACTCTGATTTGATCTTTTTAGCTTGAAGATGTGCTGATTGAGAAGAGTTTGGTGATAGGGATATCGAGACATCCTTATGCCTTCTTGCTATATTATAGATCTAGATAAAATAGCGTTTGCATATGTGTCGCCTAGCTGTCAGAGAAGTTGTGGGATCTATAATACGCTTTGGCAAAATCCGTATTATGATAGGCTTTAGAACCCAAGTTAATAAGAGTGATATCGTCTTAGTTTATCCTCTCATTGTCACTAGTAATGAGTCTGTCTCCTATGTCACAAAACATCCGCTCTTTATTGGCTTACCTAGTGAGTAACATTACGCGGTCCACATGTCACTATAGCTAGTTAAAGTTGAGGACCTAAGAGCGGGAGTTTTGTCTTCTCGCTGTCTTAAATTAACATCTTATATCTGTTCAGCTTTCGGACTGGAATTCAGGTAAATGCTAATCTCGGTCTCTCTATGTCTTGGAAATATTGCTATGGCAATATTGTCAGTCATGACTCATTACAGCAGTGGTTACGACAAGCTGACTAATATAGATGCGTAACTTGCGTTCAGAGAGCGTATGGATTATAGGTGGGGATGAACATATATTCGCATAGAGAAGGATTATAAAATTCCAATAATCATTTTTCTCTTTACTCGATAATGATAGGTAGGGTGATTCGAATGATTCTCCTAAGTACGAAAGAGAGGTGTCTATCTCATGACATCGTGATATGAGTGAGTGGGAAATGAACGTTGAATCGGATAGTGGAAAAATTTGACGTACTTCGGGTAGTTACTAATCTGTAAAACTGCTGGATTGCGCAAATATCGGTCCCGGTCGAGATTGAGGAATCAGAGAATTATAACATATAATGGATTTTCGAGGAGTGTGGGGACAGCTGTTTGGATTTGCTTCAGAAAATACAGACATGTTCTCGGGTGTAGT
The DNA here is from genome assembly GCA_015478945.1 of Trachelipus rathkii. Classification (NCBI taxonomy): domain Eukaryota; kingdom Metazoa; phylum Arthropoda; class Malacostraca; order Isopoda; family Trachelipodidae; genus Trachelipus; species Trachelipus rathkii. The sequence goes on from JABUQX010129792.1 coordinate 14,479, forward strand.
TATAGGTTTATTTTGATTACTTATACTAGGTTATCATTAATGAACTTAATACTAAGCTTTGGATTTGGATCTTAAAGTGTTTGCATACCTCTTTACCACCTTTTTCTAGAACAATATCTTCTAAAAGCAAGGATAGCGGGAGTGACTGAGAAGTGGAGCTGACAGAATATAATTCGGAAATTATAAAGTGCGCGATGCTCTTTGATGAAATAGAGTCCACATTGATTGTTAGATAGACTTGAGAGCACTACAGCTTAAGGTCTTTTGGTTTACCTGTTGCCATGTTCGACAGATAAGTGAATAGGAGGGAGGCAGGAATAGTTTGCCCCTTTGGAGATTCTACGACTGCTCAGCCATTGAAGATATTGGAAGAGGTTCGGTGCTGGGACGACCAGATGAAGAAGAAGTTGAGGCGAATGGTAAGGTGTGCATCAAGCCCTGCTCAGCGTCGATGGTGAAACAGCGAGGAAGATCTATTAAGCCGGAGTCTGGAACTTAGATGAGCAATGGATTCTGATGTGAGGCGTCTTGTTATACTACCCGAATCCCGCAATCGGACGTTGGGCTTTTGGCATTTTTTGTCAGAAGAGAGGGTTGTGCTGCATCGCCACTAATATATTTCCGTCCCTCATGCTGCTTTGTTTGAGAGCTAATAGGAACTGAAGAATATTATTATTATTAATCATATAGAAAGATATATATATTATCATATTATAATATTATTATTATTATTATAATACTATATCTTTCTTATATATATATATATATTTCTTCTCTCTTCTTTTTATCTCTATATATATTATTATTATATATACTTACATATCTTATATATTTTTTTCTTATCTATTCTTAATTATCTATTTTATATTCTATTCATATATATTTCTATTTTTTATTTATATATGACCTTTAGGAGAGCGTATGAAAACAGAAGTGCCTATCGGGTGAGAGTGTTATATAGAATTATTAATTGCGGATGCATGAGATTGGGAGAGGAAGGATGATCGATTCTATATTTTCAAAATGATTACTAATAATTTGAGGAGGGCTGAATGCTATCAGGATTGAAAAACATGCGAAGGCAGCCTGGTTAGTAGTGAATGATGTGGGTATATCTCTCAGAGACTTAGTAAGTATATCGGAGGAACACGAAGGGTTCATCAAACAATAAAGTATTACAAAAGGTATTAACTAATTTCTCACTTTAAAATCCAAACATTTCCTTCGTACAACTAAATTAAAGTAAGGGGAGAACTACATTAATTTAGTTATACCTATCTATTCTGTCTCTTTATCTGATACATATAAAATTTTTAAAAAGAAGTAAATCCAAATATTGTATAAATATTAACATAAAGGGCATATCCTATTAATAATCTAATAGATAAATACGGTATCATCTCTCGTCGATAAAGAATAGAATTGGGAAGAAGACCTGAGAGGAAGGAATAGAAGCAAAGTATTGAAGTAACGCAGTTGAACTAAGCAACTATGGTTACAATAAAACAAATAGAAACATATATCTATCTTTTATACCTAGATATCTGGTTCTTTTAGTTTAAGACAGATTCGTAGAGAAAAACTGCGGGATTTAATGTTTGGGATGAGCTTGGCTCTTCTTAAAGTAATTTATACAAAACATTTCTGATTTACGTACTCTTCCTAAAGAGATGGGGTTACTTGACTGGAATGTTCTACAGAGAACGGGAATTAGTGGTCTATCGTGGTGATCATACAAAGTAAACATAAACGATAACATTGTAAATCAGCTTTAGGATCTGAGATTGTTATTATTGCATATAGTAGGTGGGCGAGTTAAGCTAATTAGTTTTGTTCAGGATGCACAATCTCATAGTGTTAACGAGTGACGGCTTCTATTTGCGTGCCGGAAATCATACAACGAGTTAAGTTGTCTTGTGAAGGATCTTTATGGGTATATAAAGAAAGCTGGTTGAGTGGAGGTCGGTGGGCCCCAAATCAAATCTAGAGTAGTGTATATTCTAAAGCAACTGAATAGGTGCTTATAGGAGTGGAAGATGTGCCGAAGGTAGAGGTGGGGAGAAAATAAATATATCCTTGTCGATATCTATAGAGGAGTCTGGAGTGTAACCGCCATCGCTGTATTTTGTTTTGATATATGAGGGAGAGCGGCTCATGTTGGACCCGCGTTTTGCAATTACTAACCTATTGATATAACGAAAAGGTATAATTTTTGAACCGGAAGCAATAGAGAAGGATAGGACTTGCGCGATGGGATTCCGGACTTCAAGAACGCAAAGTTGGAAAAGGAGCAGAATGTCCCCTCCAAAGAATATATAAGGTTTGGGAAATTGCCGTCCGGATTTTTGTCCTGATCAGACCCTTTCCGAGTACCTCCGTGACTTCGCTTGTAATTTAATGTAAAGACCTACCACTGATGGTGATTTACCGCTTTAAGATCAGATTGTAGATGCAAAGACTACGCGCGGGGATTCGGTACCAAGAGATAGGTTGTGGGGATGTCTGGAGTAAGAATATGGAATTTCGGGGAGAATGATAAACGCAATTAAGAGATTGTAAGAGGAGTGTATATGCAAGATGAAGACTGGACATGAAATTGAGAAGTGGTTTCAAGTGAGGACGGGGGGTTAAGGAGGGGAGTGTGTTATCGCCCCTGTTGTTTATTCGCATTTAGATAGAATTATAAGAATATTAAGTATAATATAATTATAAGATAATATATTGTTCAGGCAATTTATAATAAGCTAATATACGGATGTCTTCACATTGAATTTTGGTAAGAGTACTTTTCTATGATAATGATGGGTATATGGGGTTTACTAAGTACTGATTCAATAAAGTAATTTTGTAATAAAGTATTATGGTAAAATACTTACTTCCTTTTTAGCATCGCGCATTAATCGGAGACTCAAGTTATTAGCATGGAATGGGATAAGCAATGAATGGCGAATTTTGGCATACGCCGACGATATCGCTTTTTTGGAAGCGTGAAGGAGGAGCAGGAGGAGGAGGGGAAGAGGGATTGGAAAGGTTGAATATGTGTTTCGAGGAGGGTGGCCTGAAAATGAGTAATGAGAAAAAGGTGGTTATGAAAGTAAATAGAGAGAAAGAATGGAAAGGTTGACCCCCAGTAAATTGACAGCTTTCTCCACAAGAATGTCAGGATTTTCTGGTTCCCAGTAAGCACAATTATGCACCTTCACTGTTTCATTAAGGTTAAATTGTATTTCATCAGGCCAAACAGTCTTTGTCATAAAACTCCACATCCTCACGTACCATGTGCTGAAAACACTGGCAGTACTCACTTCTTCAATCAGTATCGTCCTCATTCATGGCATGTAATAATCTTAGGATGTAAACTTTCCACTTTTCTGCTTTAAGAATGAGACTTATCAACTCAAATTGAAAGTCATTTGAATCTTAATATCTTTCGACATATCATGAATACATTTTCTAATTTCATTATTTGATAGAGGAATTTGCTAAATATTTCTCACACATTCATCTCCACATGTGATGCGGACCATATCTATTCGCCAAATTCTCTCCATTGTGTTCGGTTTTTTCTCATGTGCCAATATGCATAGTAAAAAGCAGAAGTGGCTTTTTGCAATAAATGAACAGCTTTATTTCCTGCAAATAAGCGAACTGGATTTATTTCGTGGTCAGAAAAAAACTATTTATTCAATCCCTATACACACTCTCAATATGTTTGCTAAAGAATAACTCTTGCTTCACTTCTCAGACTGTACTCCCAATGACGAAGGAGAAGTTCTCATGCTTACCATGCCAGATTTGTCAATGAAAAAAAATGTGTCGAGAAATCCAAGTGTCTTACAATATATGGAGCTCGCAGAGAAACTAGTTAATCCATCTAGATACCCCTAGTCAGAATGCGTATATACATTACCTGAGCCCACATTGCATACATTCAAAGTAAAGTTAAAGAAATTAAGAGCAAATCACAACAAACTTTTTATACCAATATATTAGAAATATTCTCTCTGAAGGAACCATCGATTTCTCCCAGTCATCTCCTGTTACTCTATATACACGAAATTGATCGGACAAGAGCATCAAAGATATATCTCTCATAATATATCCTATTCTCTTGAGCAGGGTTATCTTATACATCCTCCGTGTGATCATACCTTCCCTATGAATGGAAATCTGAAGTATTCTTGTGGGCCGATAATAATACAGCTGAAAGAGCTATACAAAGAAGAAAAGAAAGATATAAGAACCATCTGCACTGGTCAGAGCATGTGATATGATATAGAATACTCTACAAATTAGCGTTACGACGATGATTCAGATGTGTCTCTAGATGTTATAATTGGAAAGGTGTCTGAGCCTGGGGAATAATATATTGATCGCTGTTTACAGTTGGGATACATATTGATTTTATATCTAATGTTATAACTGTAATATTATCTTGTCTGGTGTGTGGTTGATAATCCATAGGGTCGGATGAAGTGAGTATATTTTTTCCGGTGAAATAGCCCTCAAGCACTGATCTTGTGAATTATACACTTTCATTCAGTTTTATGAAGCCAATACAAGCACCAAATCAACACTTGACAGTCGATTATATAATTTGTATGAATATATATCATCAATTTGAGTATATTTTGAATACCATAATTATATATATATACATGTCATCACATTAACAATTAATTGGAATGGTATTATTCCGTTGAAGGTATATATATGGTATATATATTATTTATATATATATATATATTATATATCTAGCTTTAAATGTACATAATATAGTATATTAATATACTTACATAAAGTACCGAGAAATTAGTATAGGGTAGGGTATATATACTCAGTATATATATATATATAGTATATTATATAGTAGTCATTAGTCAATTAATAATTTATACAGAAATATATGGGAGGTGAGTGTATGGGAATGAGACAATAGATATATATATATATTTGGGTAGATATATATATGCAGAGTGAGAATGATCTAATATATAAATATTTATTATTCGTCTTAATTTAAATGTATAATAAAAGGTATATAATCAATATGAATGGAATTGCTATATAATATACGAATAATAATGAGTTCTCTGTGCTCTAAAAAGTAATAGTATGCTCGTACTAATAAAAGAATATCAAATTATATAAAAATGTATGAATATATCAGATTAATAAACTGGATAAAGTAAATTTATATTGTGAATATATGAATGGATGTGATGTATTACATTGATACCTAATATATACTATATATATAATATATATATATATATATATATATATATATATAACAATCTAACTTACGTTACTAGATTATCACTCGAATTAAATACGAGTATGCTAACAAAATCTGCTTAATTTAAGACTCAGTATCAATATATATATATACCCGAGATATATTAACTAAGCATAATGGAGTATGAGTTGATATGTTATATTTGATAAACTAATAAATTATAGGCTATATGTGTGTGTATAACTAAGCTATATAACCTTAATATAAATATATATAGTATTATACAGATTTCATTAAATATATTATTAAATATATATATATATATATTTAATTAAGTAATATTATATTAATTAATATTATATATTAATATATTAAAAATATATGTAACTTATACATATATATAATTATTAATATATATATATATAAGATTTATATATAAATTAATTATAATATATTATATATAATATATATATATATTATAGTATATAGTATATATATATATATATATATTATAATTAATATATATATTCATTAATTATATATAATATTATATATATATATATATATATATATTAAAATATCTCCACTGAGTATATATATATATATATTTATATAATTTAGAATTTTACTCTTAAAGGAGGATATATAATATATATATATATATATTTATATATAATATATATATATGAGTTACGTTAGATTTTTATATAAGTACTTATATTACTATATTATAATATATATATAAAATAAATCATTCGTTTCTCCCTCACTTTTTCCTATCCCTTTATACCACTTTTTTGGTGAGTGTAGATATTTATTTTACTTAGGTAAAATATCTAATATAAGGTACCTACTTTAAACAGTATATTTTAGGTATGAAAGCCATACAAAAAAAATATAAATTAGGTAATCTAAAAATCTATAAGTCATAAGGGTTATTAAATAAAGCTCAGTTTATAGATACTCAAGGTTTAGGAATGAGTATGAGGGATAATATGGATGATATATATATATAATATCATATCTATTATGTGTAGGAGCCATGACATTAGGTGTCACTCTGCGTCAAGCGGGAGCTTGCTAATGAGGCTGTGAGCAATCCCGCCCCTGTACTCATCGTCTGGTTTCTGTAAGAAGCGTTTTTCTCTATCTTGTCCCAATCGGGTGGTTCATATTTCATTTTTGGAATTTTTACTCAATATTCAATGATACAGTGCCGTTATTTTTATCATTAACAAATGTTGGGTAGTATGAGGCATGACACAATCGCCTAGATGAGATGACCTTAATATTTTCTATATAGAGACATATTAATTAACAACAATAGTACGTTGCGGGGTGAGCCCCTAGATATCACGCTGCTTATTCGTTTCGTGGAAGAGCATAAATGGTGACCTCAACCTATCATTACTTATTGTTGTATGTTTCTACCCCTAATCCCCTTGCTCATTCGTTACTTAGAACAAACGACATTTGTATATCCATATGCGCTGCACGCTTAATAGTAAGTCACTGCGTAGCCGCGCACATTGCTTACTTACTTATTCTTATTACCTTGTTCAGCTAAACCCGCAATAAAAATTGCAATAATTAATAGCCTATTAAACTATAAACCAATCAGAAGCATAATACAATCCTATGGACATGATGCTACTTACTTTGCACTTGGGTCGACGTCATCGCCTGTTGGAGGTCTGCACTGGACCCCCATGTATCTTATAGCATACATCTCCGCGCAGAAGTCGGAATATTATAGTTTATCTTTCACGGGGTTCCCGCGGGCTTCCCGATGAATCGAGGTCGCCTCCCTCTTGCGCGAGGAGCGGCGCGCTGTCTAGACCTCGTATCGCTATCTGTGTCTGGTGGCTAACACATCAAAACATTCCCGCCTTTTTCTAGCTTCATAACGCGCTTCTACTTCGAATATTTTCACTACACTTGTACACACTGAAAAAATATTATAATTAAATCTGTTGATAATATATTGGTTGAACAAGTTAAAAAAAAAAACTCGCATTTTTCAAATGTGAAATTTTATTAAGGACCATTTTATACACTAATTTATTTATATTTTAAAAATATAAAAACTCTCTAGAATTAAAGATATCTAATAAAACTTTGTAGTACTACCACCATGAGAAAAAAAAAAATTACTTAGTCACCCCGCTCAACGCTATATAACAGACTTGCCGGAATATCCGGTTATCCACTAATTCACTATCGATACCGGTTAACTTCCAGCGGATCATCCGTAATCCGGCCATCCCTTTTAACATATTGTTAATTTATTTAATAATATTGGTATTTGGGGGAAGCAGAATGTGATATAACGGGATGAAGGATTTTGGTGTGCTGCAGTGGGCACCTTGTGAGCTGAGTTCTGTTGTTCAGGGGAGTGATGTGCCAAGTTTTATTATTAGCTGCATCCCACTTCTTAGTATGTGGATGGGTATTAAGACAAGCAGGGTTGAGCATTGAAATTTCTGGTTAGTATAGATTTTTGATATTGTGCTAGGCCATAGGTCAGGTAAATATAATGAGAGGAGCCACCAAGATTTAGTTGGTTGGGGAATTTAAATAACTGTATCTATTGATAGTATTATATAATTTTATATTTACTTACTGTATATCTTAATATATGTATTTCTATATACATATATAATATTATTTATTAATTAAATTTATATACTATTTATTTGTGAAATAAATTGTAAATTTAATCAGATTTACTTATTATATAATTATTGATACCCCGGGTAAGATCTCGTACACACTATGGATACTCAAATTATTGGTGTTTTCACTCTCAAACATAACTTTTTGACTAATCCCTGAAAATGTTCAAAAATAAAGTTAAACCTAGAAATATATATTCTCTTTATCTTATTATAAGAAGTAAACATATACCTGGAGATG
>JABUQX010129793.1:0-15000 GCA_015478945.1 Trachelipus rathkii
AGAGCATTCAAAATAATTATTGATTATTCTTTTTCTTTTCTTTTGTCTTTTTTTCTTATTTTCTATCTGTTAAGTATTTGCATTATGTATCTTTTGTTATCTTTATTACTTTTTTACGTTTTTCTTCTTCTTGTTGTTTCTTCTATCTTTTTCCATAAAACTTGATTTTCTCTATTACGTAAAATCAAACATTACTCAATTGCTATATTTACGGGTGTTGAGTCTTCTTCCTTTCTTCTTGCTCTGTTCTTTCTTTTACTTCTTCTTTCTCTTCTTCTTCTTCGCTCTCTTCTCGGGTCTTCTGTGTTCTTCTTCTTCTATCTTCTTCACTTATCACTTCTTTCCTATTGCTTCTATCTTCCTTCTACACTTAATTTTTATTATATATATTATTATTTTGAATTATTATTATTATTATTATATATTATGTATGTATTGTATTATGATTAATTATTTATATTAACATTTATTATGTATTAATCATTTTCATTATTATTATGTATTTATTATTATTATTATTATTATTTTATTGTAATTAATGTATATATTATTATGTATTAGAATGATTACTGCCAGAGCAAGTATCCCTCTTTCTCATCCTCGCATAGTTTGTAGCTATTTAATCAGGTTTCAATTAGTAGTTGAGATGCTTGGATAGTTAGTGATATTGAGCTCGTGGAGTATTGATGCTCATCATGATATATTATTTATTATTATTTAATGTATGCGTATTAGTTAGTTATATTAGTCTAATGCGTATGATGTAGAGGACGGTTTTATGTTGTAATCGCCATGTGATTGGTGATGTATGATGTATATATTTATTTGAGTATATTATTTTATTATTATTATTTAGGACGATTATGCATGAGTATTGTAGTTGTTATAAGAAATCATGATCTATGCTGCTTATATCTATTATTATTATGTATATTGATTTTTTTTTCAGCTCGCCTTGATATAAATTAATATAATATATTATTTATTATATTATATCTTATTTATTATCTATTATTATTATTATTATTATAAATTATGTTTATAAAATTTTATATTTTGGTATGACGGATAAAGTTAATTTTGTTTAACAAAAATAGTATTATTATTTTTAATTATTATTTTATATTCACATATATGATTAATTATTATTTTATTATATCATTATGTATCATCATTTTAATTATTATTATTAATTATTATTATTATTTATTATTATATAATTATTATTATTTGATATACTAATTATTATTATTATTATTCACTTATTTTTTTCCATTATTATTATTATTATTATTATTATTATTATTATTATTATTATTTTATTAGTATCCTTAAATTTTAATGTCTTCCTCTTGTTAGAAAAAATATATATTTTTTATAAATTATTATTTATTAATTATTATTCATGTATTTTATTATTTTTATTTAGTAAATGATTATTTTGAAAGAGAAAAGTATACATTATAATTGAATTAATATTATCTATTATTATATTAATTATAATCATTATTATATTATTATTATTATTAATTAATTAATTATTAATTATTATTATTATTTATTATTATTATTATTATTATTATTATTATTATTATTAATATTATTATTTATTATTATTTATTATTATTTAATATATTATTTATTAATTATTATATTTATTATTATTTATTATTATATATTCACATTATTATGATATGTATTATTATTTTATTATTTATTTATTAATTATTAAATTATTTTTTATTATTAATTATATATTATATTATTGATTAACCATATTTGTAAATTATTATCTTGTTTGTAAATTTTTCTTTTCCCAGGAGTCTTTAATTTGCCACTTAGAGTAACTAGTTCATTATTATGTGACATTGCCATATGTTATAATTATATAACTACAGACCAACTAGTAAAAATTCATTGTAACCTTTTTGTTAATTTTAGTATTTTTTTATTAAAGAATTTGATTTTTCTCGCTTATCTCAAAAAGTTTTGGCATATTTATTATGAAATAGTTTATATATTTTAAATGTCATAAATGGACTTGTTAAGTTTAAAATTAATTTTAATACACTTAAAGTGTATGGGGGTAAAAAATTTTCCGAAGGGTCTGGTAATCGTTAATTAATGATGTGAGAAAATATTCCTATGGTCGCTGTTTATGATTTTTTATATATATATAGAATATAATGTATATATATAAGTATTATATATATTATGATAATATATAAATATATGATATTAGTATAGTATATATATATATATAATATATATGTAATTAATATATATATTATTATCTATAATATAATATATATATTATATAAGTTATTATATATATATAATTATTATATATATATTAATATAATATTATATAATATTATTAATAATATTATATAATATATAGTATTATATAATAATAGTATAATATATATATATATATAATATTAATAGCAAAAATTAAATTTAGTAATATATAGTATTAAATAATAATATATATCATTATATATTTATAATATATAATAAATTATATAGTATAACAATATATATTATATTATAAATATATATAATTAATTATTAATTTGATTGTTATTATTATCAGATGCATATGATGATTATATATATTATAAAATATATAGTAATAATATATAGTATATATATATGTATATACTTAGTAGTATTGTTAGAATATAATAAATTATATTATATTAGAGAGTATAATATATTATATATATAATATTTAATTAATATTATATATTATAATATATATTATAATATATAATACTACTATACATATATGTATTAAATCTCCGTATTTATTTGATTTAAATATTATAATTATAATATAGTATATACATATTATAATTAATATAATTATATATAATATATATATATAATATTAATATATATAAATATATATTAATATATATGTATATTAATATTATATATATATGTTATGATATAATTATATATTAATATTATTATATAATAATATAATTATATACTTATATGAAATATATATATATATATTATTAAATAATTATATATATAAATATTATATTATATTAATAAATATATTTATATATATATATAATTATATGTATATATATTGTGCTTCCAATATTCGAGAATGAGGATAATCTTTGTTTCTGCCAAAATGCTCAGAGCCAACACAAAAGATAGCAAAGATTAAAGTAAAATCAGAGATAAACGATTAGTATTTCGGTATTCATAATAGTATATATATTATATATTAAAGTTATAATTAGTTTTTTTTTTTAAGAATTTTTTTTTTTTGAAAGAGTCAAATATTAGTTAATTTTGTTTCTCAAATATTCTCTTAATCAATTTAGCCTTCTACTCAATTAATTTGTACAAAAATGAATGCTTAATTCTAGTGTAATATGAAAGATCTTTTGTGGTTAACAATTAGTAGTGGAATATTAATATCCTTAAGGTTTATGTAAATAAGCTTAACTTTTCTCACAATCGCAAAATTGAATCTCTCCGATTCTCCCCGTTTTCTTTATAGCTCTTATATATCTCTCGAGAAAACTGCGCCCCCCCTTCCCGTTCTCTTACCCTACGTTGTCTTGAGGGAAACATAATTGGCGTTCGCATGGGTTATAAAAATTGCATGTTAACCGCAAGACGTTTATATAATAAACAAGATATTACAAAAAAATATCATTGTAAATCACGCGGGTTCCTCAACGAAAAGTGTTCAGACGCAGCTTGGCAAATATAGTCTGATACCGTGCTTTTTAAAATGCAGTATTCTATTCAAACCAAAAGCAGAGTTTAATTTCCTATATTAAAGAGATAACATAAAGAATGGTTTACGACTTATGTTATTAGCCTCGATGTACGCTAACCAACTTAGGTTAAGCGGCCATGACGGCTTCAACAGGGAAAGGTGTAAATACCATAGTATCTGGAGATATTTAGGCTCCTAACGTATATAACGAACCTATTACAGGAGCTATCAAATATACTACCCTATCAACTATTTACCTGTGCAGTGGAGGAGCGCGAAAAGAACTACAACTCGTAAAGTGGAGGAAGAAGAAAAAGATAACTCTCCCAGCACTCCGTGCCATTCTCAATATTATATAATATATATATATATCACTATATATATTCATTACTAAATATATCTAGCAGTATAGAGGGCAATGACGACTATTATATTAGCAGTTCAGATCATACCTAAGATTAGTATATATAATATATTATATATATATGCAGAAAAATAATAATATTAAAAACCAAAGTGATAAAGATTATATTTGAAAATTAATATAAAAATATATTAAATATATAATATATATATTGCTGTGCCATAATAGTTGGTCCATATATAATTGTGCAAAATTATATGTATTTTTAATGCTTAAAAATATCCATTAATTTCGCTACTTGAATTTATCTGTAACTAATTGATAAATAATCTAGTACGTCCATATAGCTCTCTACATTATATGATATGATATATATATATATAATAGTAATATATATATAATATTATATATATATATATATATATATAATATATATATAATTTATACATAATATATATACTATATATATATAATATCATATATAGATATATATATATATATATAATACGTATATATAATATATATAATATATATAGTAATATATATATATATATATATATATATTATAAGTAATAAATTATATATATAATATAAATAGATAATATATACTTATATATAATTATATTATATATATAAATGAAGTGATGAGACTAACCGCCATTGGGCACACATGAATTGTTGGGGTATATCCCACTGCAATCCCGTGTCAAATGGCTTGCCCATCTACACATTCTTCTTAAACTTGAACAGGCTCTCCTTTTATTCCATACACGTCCATAAATATCTGTTATATGTCAAAAAAAGAAAAAACTTACCGTTTTGAAAAAAGAAAAAAAATCAAAAATCCAAAGATGACAATGAATCGAGTAGCCTCCGGAGGAAGCCCAACAATCTCGCGGCTATTCCGAAAAATAGCTCCTGGCAAGGACCTCACCAGCAATGCGAACTCACCTACTTGGAAGTTGACCAGTGCCATTTCCATAATCAGGACAGACCGATTGTTGGAGGGTGCTTAGAATGCCGCGTCAACCTGATTCGTTGCCTGGCCTGGTTTTCAGTACCTTTCATCGCGGAGGAACTGATTGGCCTAGCTTTTCTTTGGATTTAAATTAAGATTGACCTGACGGTCTAGATAAAGCTTGTCCGGGAAGAGTGCTTTTATCCTTTTAATTTGCCTCAACTCGGTTGTTTTGAACAATCCATGTTCCTCAATCTAAAGAACCGTCATCGTCTTACATTCTGAACTCAGAAGCTCAGTAGTAGTGAGAACCAATTACCCACCTCTCCCTCCTCTTAAACGCTATCTCATCTGGGTCTCATTATTCTTAAGACGATAGCTCAAAAAGTTGAAACCACCTCATCTCTCCTTCTAAAACCTGAGCTTATTTTTATTAACCTGGAACGATCAAGTTGGAACACACACTTCATCCTCCTCTAGGAACATTCATCGTCTTATTCTTAACTCCGAAGCTCAAGTTGAACAGTATTGCGACACTCACCACCTTCTCCTCGCTCTAAACCCATTCTTATTCTTATCCCGAAGCCTCAACTCAAGTTGACACAACCACCTTTCCTTCTATATACCTCAATCCCCTTATTCCTTAACCGCGAAGCCAAGTTGACACTGCACCTCTCCTCCTCGCTTAGAACCTCTATACTTCTTATCTTAACCGGAGAGGCCTCTAGAGTTGAACAACGGCACTTTCTCCTCCCTCTAAACCATCCATCTCCTTATTCTTAACAGTCGGAAGCTAGTTGAAACCGCCACCTTTTTCCTCCTCTAAACCTCATCTCTATTTTTTCCTTTTTCCCCCCCCTTTTTTTTATTCTTAACCGGAACTCAAGTTGAACACCTCAGACCTTCTCCTCCTCGTAAACCCTCTCCTCTTAGTTCTTAAACTAGAAGCTACAGGTTTGAATCGGTCTGATGAGAAAACAGCACTCTCTCATCCGTTTCTCTTAATAGGTCTATATCCCTCCAATTTTTTAAGTAAAAAGGCCAACTACATTGTTTTTTTAAATATGTGCGTCGCCTAATCTGGAGGTTCAGAACTGATGTCAAAAGATATGAATGTTCTTTGCGAACTTATTTCTAAACTTCTGCTGGTTAAGTTATCCTGTCACCAAGCTATTCCGCCAACAAGCGACGCTGCTTTCAGAGGCAGTACGCGGTATTGGAAGAAGTCCTTCTGCACGCCCACAAAGGACGGCCTGGGTGGAGGCTGCTTTCCAGGCCAGTAACCGTCTTCTCGCCAACAAGGACGGCTTGTTTCTAGACAGTGAACCGATTGCGAGCGATCTCTTCAACCACAGGACAACCAGGAGCGCTCAGCTATTAAAGTGGCCGGACAGTATACCCGCGTGTCTTCTCAACCACAAGGACGCTGCGCTTTCAGGCGAGTATCCAATCTTCTCAGCCACACAAGGAACGAGTCTGCTGCTGTCAGGGCAGTAAAACCACGAACAACTGCTTCGCACAACCAAGAGACGCTGCTACTCTTAAGCAGTACCACTCAGTGGGTCTGCTCCACACCAAGGACGCTGCTTTCAAGGGCAAGCGTCACCCGTCTTCTCACCACAAGGACGCTGCTTTCAATTATTAATTGACTTCTCACATTCCTCCACCACAAAGTGAACGCGCTTGCTTTCGGGCAGTACCATCTTCTTCGCCACAAAGACGGGCGCTGCTTTCAGGGCCCAGTTACGTCTTCTCAACGCACACAGGAGCTACTTTCCAAGGCTAGTACCGACTTTCTCGCACACATAGTGAGACTGCTTTCAGGCAGTAACGTCTTCTCACCTAACAAGGACGCGGCTTGCTTTCTAGGCAGTACCGTCTTCCTCAACACAAAGGACCTGCTTTTCAGGCAGTACCACCTGAATCTTCTCACCACATAAGGACGCTAGCTTTCAGGCAGTACCGCTCTGGTCTTCTTGCTCAAGCACAAAGGACGAAACTAACTTTCAGCAAGTACCACACTCTCTTCTCGCCAAAAAGGACGCTGCTTTTAGGCAGTACCGTCTTCCCCACAAGGACGCTGCTTTCAGGCAGTACCGGACCATTCTCAGCCCTAACAAGAGAGCTGGCTTTGAAGAGCAGTCCGGCGCAGTGTTCTTCACACAAGGACAGAGGCATCTAGCTTCAGGTCAGTACCGATCTTCCCTGCCACAAAGGACGCCCTGCTTTCAGGCAGTACCTGTCTTCTGTGGTCTACCCCACAAGGACGTCTGCTTTTAAGGCAGTAACCCATCTGGGTCTCCTTTCACACAAGAACGACTGCTTATCAGGCAGTAACCCGCAACTAGTCTTCTCACCCACAAGGAGCGGGCTTGCTTTAAAAAGGCAGTACCAGACAGATCTTCTCTCACCCACAAAGACGGTGGGGCTCCTTGAGCAAGTACCATCGTTGTCTGCACAACAAGGACGGCCTGACTTCAGGCAGTACCTGGGCCTTCTCACCAAAAGGAACGCTGCTTTTAAGGGGCAGTACCGTCTCTCCACCACAAGGAACGGCTGCTTTCCAGGGCAGTACCGCCTTTTTCTCACCCACAAAGGGACGGAGCTGCTTTAAAAGGCAACTATTGTTTTTCTCACCCAAGGACGCGCTTTCAGGTGGCAGTACCATCTTCTCATGCACACAAGGGACGGCTGTTTCAGAGCAGTAACGTCTTCTCACCAAAAAGACGCATACTCTTCAGGCAGTAACCGACACTTTCTCCGCCACAGAGAAGGGACGGCAGAGCTGCTTCTCAGGCAGTATTACATCTTCCTCCCCGCCCACAAGGACGTGCTGCTTTCCCAGGCAGTACTCGTTTTCCTATCGCCACACAAGGACGGGGGCGCTTCAGGCATGTAACCCGTCCCTCTCACGCCACAAAGACGGGCTGCTCTAAAGGCAGTACCGTCTTTCTCACTCACAAGGACGGGCTGCTTCAAGGCAGTCACCGCTTCCTCACCACAAGGACGGGCTCTGCTTTCAGGCAGTACCATCTTCTCACCACAAGGACGCTGCTTTCAGGCAGTACCGTCTTCTCACCACAAGGACGCTGCTTTCAGGCAGTACCACTTCTCGCCACAAGGACGCTGCTTTCAGGCAGTACCACTTCTCGCCACAAGGACGCTGCTTTCAGGCAGTACCACTTCTCGCCACAAGGACGCTGCTTTCAGGCAGTACCACTTCTCGCCACAAGGACGCTGCTTTCAGGCAGTACCACTTCTCGCCACAAGGACGCTGCTTTCAGGCAGTACCACTTCTCACCACAAGGACGCTGCTTTCAGGCAGTACCGTCTTCTCACCACAAGGACGCTGCTTTCAGGCAGTACCACTTCTCGCCACAAGGACGCTGCTTTCAGGCAGTACCACTTCTCACCACAAGGACGCTGCTTTCAGGCAGTACCGTCTTCTCACCACAAGGACGCTACTTTCAGGCAGTACCACTTCTCGCCACAAGGACGCTGCTTTCAGGCAGTACCACTTCTCGCCACAAGGACGCTGCTTTCAGGCAGTACCACTTCTCGCCACAAGGACGCTGCTTTCAGGCAGTACCACTTCTCACCACAAGGACGCTGCTTTCAGGCAGTACCGTCTTCTCACCACAAGGACGCTGCTTTCAGGCAGTACCACTTCTCACCACAAGGACGCTGCTTTCAGGCAGTACCACTTCTCGCCACAAGGACGCTGCTTTCAGGCAGTACCACTTCTCGCCACAAGGACGCTGCTTTCAGGCAGTACCACTTCTCGCCACAAGGACGCTGCTTTCAGGCAGTACCACTTCTCGCCACAAGGACGCTGCTTTCAGGCAGTACCACTTCTCGCCACAAGGACGCTGCTTTCAGGCAGTACCACTTCTCGCCACAAGGACGCTGCTTTCAGGCAGTACCACTTCTCACCACAAGGACGCTGCTTTCAGGCAGTACCGTCTTCTCACCACAAGGACGCTGCTTTCAGGCAGTACCACTTCTCGCCACAAGGACGCTGCTTTCAGGCAGTACCACTTCTCACCACAAGGACGCTGCTTTCAGGCAGTACCGTCTTCTCACCACAAGGACGCTACTTTCAGGCAGTACCACTTCTCGCCACAAGGACGCTGCTTTCAGGCAGTACCACTTCTCGCCACAAGGACGCTGCTTTCAGGCAGTACCACTTCTCGCCACAAGGACGCTGCTTTCAGGCAGTACCACTTCTCGCCACAAGGACGCTGCTTTCAGGCAGTACCACTTCTCGCCACAAGGACGCTGCTTTCAGGCAGTACCACTTCTCACCACAAGGACGCTGCTTTCAGGCAGTACCACTTCTCGCCACAAGGACGCTGCTTTCAGGCAGTACCGTCTTCTCGCCACAAGGACGCTGCTTTCAGGCAGTACCGTCTTCTCGCCACAAGGACGCTGCTTTCAGTCAGTACCGTCTTCTCGCCACAAGGACGCTGCTTTCAGTCAGTACCGTCTTCTCGCCACAAGGACGCTGCTTTCAGTCAGTACCGTCTTCTCGCCACAAGGACGCTGCTTTCAGGCAGTACCGTCTTCTCACCACAAGGACGCTGCTTTCAGGCAGTACCATCTTCTCGCCACAAGGACGCTGCTTTCAGGCAGTACCGTCTTCTCGCCACAAGGACGCTGCTTTCAGGCAGTACCGTCTTCTCGCCACAAGGACGCTGCTTTCAGTCAGTACCGTCTTCTCGCCACAAGGACGCTGCTTTCAGGCAGTACCGTCTTCTTCAAGCTCCAAAAATTCAAGCAACTGATGTTTCATCCCGGAATCGTGCAAAAATCTATTTTCGGTGACATTAAAAACTCTTCTCTCCATAGAAAATGCAATAATCTTTCAGGTTCCTCTCCGTCAAATACTTTTTGACATTTTGCAAAAATGTCAACTCTAACTTTGCCTCTTACTCTTTCCCTCCTTCAGTATCTTCCGCTAAAACTGAACTCGTTCAATCTTTTGACTCAAGTTCCACCTTACAAGATTCCGATGCTTTTCCTCCTTCATGATCCCTTCCAGCTCATTTACACCAAACATTATAATTTTTTCTAAAGGCGTTATTTCCTCTCTCTCTCTCTCTCTCTCTCTCTCTCTCTCTCTCTCTCTCTCTCTCTCTCTCTCTCTCTCTCTCTCTCAGCTTAATACCAAGAAGGCATACGGTTTTGATGGTTTTCCTTCTGTGGTTCTCAAAATTGGTGCTTCCGAATTGACACCCTACCCTACCCTACCCTACCCTAGCATACATTTTCGTCCTGTCTCTCTACTTCGACTTCCATTCCTACTGGAAACATGCGCTCATTGAGCCTGTGCCGAAAAAGGGGACATCTCTCTCAATCCTCAAACTATCGTACTATCGCCTTAACCTGCGTCTTTTTCTAAAGCTTTCGAATCTATCATTAAAGAGGAAGATTTGGAAACATCTCAATTCTTTAAATCTTATCATTGACAACCAATTTTATTTTCGTAAGGAAAATTCTATTGTCGATATTCATTCTCCTTTCTCTGATTCTTGAATTTCAACCTTTTTTTGCATAGTGTGGCCGCTTCTCCGTGAGCCGTGGTGGGTCCTGTACATTGGCTCAATAAAAAGAAAAAAACTTTTTACATTTCGGTGAACCTTTTTCTGTGGCGATAGAAATAGTTTTCGATAGAGTCTGGTACAAAGTTTTGATTCCTAAATTTCCCTCCCTCATTATCCATCCTTCTCTCTGTGAACTTCTCTTCTTTAACATCCTATCCGGTCGTTCTGTAGGAGCTGTTGTTGTAGACGGCCACCGTTCTTCCTTTAAATCTATAAATGGTGGTGTTCCTCAGGGTTCTGTCTTATCCCCAACTCTTTCTTTGACTTTTCATTAATGGTCATCTGTCTATTGATTCTTCACCTATCTCCTCCTATGCCGACGACTCCACCATTCATTACTCATTTTGAAAGATGCACCACCCAACACCAGGTAGCTCACACTACTTTGTCTGTCCTTAATATTCTTTGTGTTTATTTTTCTTGCGATCTTAATTGGAAAATCACAGGTAATAGTTGAGTATAGAGTGATTAAAAATAATCGATACTTTTTAAAAATAATCGATATATTTTTTTAAAATAATCGATATTTTTTAAAAATAATCGATGTTTTGATATGGGTATGAAGCAACGTTGCCACATGTTGTTAATAAAAAATTGTCACAATTACGATATATTTATAAGCAACGATATTCGATGTTTTCATATATTATTTCTATTTACGTCTGAAAAATCAGTAAGGTTATGATAAGATTTGTTAAGTATACACAGAAATTTTGTGTATATTTAACAAAATTTATTGTAACCTAAACTTAATGGGTCAGAAACCGAATTTAAACAGAAAAAAAAATTTGATACTGTGAATATATTAATATCTGAGAGAGATTTGGCAGCGTTTTTTTCAGTTCTCCTACATGTAGACGAAAAATATATATAAAAAATGATTATCGGAAAAATATCAATATTTCGTCTAACTTCCCTAATCTCAACTATTACAGAATCACATTACTTCTATTTCTAAACAAACTTCTAAAAGGTTGGGTGTTTTGAGGCCCATTCTAAATTTCTTCCCGCCTTCCCAATTGCTTGCTCTTTATAACGGCTCGATTGCCCCTGTATAAAATATGCCTCATGTATCTGGGGTAGCCCCGCTCACACAGCTCTTCTTTCTAAGGTGGAGTCTAGGGAGTTTTGTCTCATCATCTCTCCTACTCTAAATCTCTCCATTCTTTTTGAAATAGTAAGATATTAGAAAGGTAATATAAAAAAAGAGAAGAAGCAGCAATAACTTAAAAAGGAAAACATGAAGAAAGGGAAGAAATAAGCAAGATATTAAAAGAGAAACCTGAAGTAAGGAAAAAAATAGAAAGGTAATATTAAGAAAGAGAAGAAGTAGCAATATATTAGAAAGAGAAGAAGCAGAAATATATTAGAAAGAGAAGAAGCAGCAATAAATTAGAAAGAGAAGAAGCAGCAATATATTAGAAAGAAAAGAGGCAGCAATATATTAGAAAGAGAAGAAGTAGCAATATATTAGAAAGAGAAGAAGCAGCAATATATTAGAAAAGGAAGAAGCAGAAATATATCAGAAAGAGAAGAAACAGCAATATTTTAGAAAGAGAAGAAGCAGAAATATATTAAGAAAGATAAGAAGCAGCAATATTTTAGAAAAAGAAGAAGCAGAAATATATTAAGAAAGATAAGAAGCAGCAATATATTAGAAAGAGTAGAAGCAACAATAAATTAGAAAGAGAAGAAGCAACAATATATCAGAAAGAAAAGAAGCAGCAATATATTAGGAACAGAAGCAGCAATAAATTAGAAAGAGAAGAAGCAGAAATATATTAGAAAGGAATCATCTTTAAATGAGAAGCTGAAACATCTCTGGAAGAGTACTTAATCGCTTTAAATTAATTTTTCTCAAAGATTTTTTAATGGTCCTATTTTTTTTTATTTTAGCATTTTAATTTATACATCAAAGATTTAAAAATTGAAATAAAATGCGATTTATTTTTTTTGTTTCCTTTTAGAGATTCTAATTTTTATTTGTTGGAATTTTTATTATTATTATTATTATTATTATTATTATTATTATTATTATTATTATTATTATTATTATTATTATTATTATTATTATTATTATTATTGTTTTTGTATTATTATTATTATTATTATTATTATTATTATTATTTATTATTATTATTATTATTATTATTATTATTATTATTATTATTATTATTATTATTATTATTATTATTATTATTATTATTATTATTATTATTATTATTATTATTGTTATTATTATTATTATTATCAAACTATTATTATTATTAGTAATGTGTGTGTATTATTATTATTATTATTAATATGTATTTTATTATTATTATTATTATTATTATTATTATTGTTTTTTGGAAGATTATTTTTATTTGTGTATTAATTTACTAACATATTCCAAATATTCCTTTATTTTGGAGTGCAGGGATGGACAAAGGCTAAATCTTTGGTCAAAAAGCAGACAAGAAGAAAATATCCAAAAAAACAGTTAAAATAAAAGTCAATATCAAAAAACAAAAACCAAAGCCAAATTATTAAACAATTGTTGGAAAAAATAAATAAATCAGAAATGTAGATTTGATATAAATAACATGTAGATATGCGTAACACATCTTGCTCAGTTTTGGCAAAAAGCCAAAAAACCAAAAAGCCAAAAAACCAAAAAGCCAAAAGGCCAAAAAAACCAAAAAGCCAAAAGACAAAAGCAAAAAAGCCAAGACGAAAGATGAAAATCAAAAAGCCAAAAAGCCAAACCAAAATATAGGTTGCTAGGTAGTGTAAAGGATTTAGGACCAAAAAAGCAAAAGAAGCAAAAGGCACAAATGCCAAAACACCAAAAAGCCAAAAAGCCAAAAAACCCAAAAGCCAAAGCAGAAGCAAAAAGGCCAAAAGCCAAAAAACCAAAGAGCCAAAAAAACAAAAAGCCAAAAATCCGAAAGCCAAAAAACCAAAAAACCAAAAGCCAAAATCCAAGATTTTTTTGGGCAAACCTCTTTCTTGACCGATTGAAATTTGAATTGTAACTTTTGCACATATACATTGAGTATTACAGGAACACTTTTAATTTTTGAAACAAAACTTAATTAAATAAATTAATTAAACATATTAAATAAAATACACGAAGAGCATATGTTTTTTTCGATCTATTTATGCGTTTTTTTTTTTATTAATTTACTTTTCTAAATTAATTGGTATTCCTTACTTACTATGGTTTTGAATGTTTTTTTTTTTTTATCAATTAATATTTGAAAATGAAATTATCCTTCATTTAAGAGTTTTCATTTTCTTTAGCAATATACTTGGATTATTATTATTATTATTATTATTATTATTATTATTATTTTATTATTATTATTATTATTATTATTATTATTATTATTATTATTATTATTATTATTATTATTATTATTATTATTATTATTATTATTATTATTATTATTATTATTATTTTTTTATTATTATTATTATTATTATTATTATTATTATTATTATTATTATTATTATTATTATTATTATTATTATTATTGGACTTAAATTGATGAGTGAATAGCATTGATAGTATTAAATAGATTTAAATTTATAGTAACTTATTTTCTTTATTAGTTTATATATAAACATTTAGTTATTTATGTTTACATATAGTATATATATTTTAATATATATAACTTCACTATATATATATATATATATATATATATAACAACATATATATATATATATATATATACTATATATATGCTTATATACTTTTATTTATATATATATATATATTTATTTATTTATGTTTACATATAGTATACAGATTTTCCTAGTATATGTTTTTGTATTTTTTTTTTATTATTCCTCACTATTTGCTTTGAATTTATGTTTACATTTATTCTTCCTTGTTTTCATTTCTTATCAATTTTTTGTTTGCTTATTTATATCATTTATTCAAACTTTCCGATAAAAAAAAAATTTGGTTCTTCTCTTTATTTTGTTCTCTGATAAATTTTTCTTTCTACAAAACTAAAAGTTCATAGCGTGTGCTTAGTTGTATTTTTCTCCTCCCCTTTCCCCCCCCCCCAAAGATATAGGTTCACATTACGCATTAATTTAAACTGTAGTTGGGTTTCACATTAAGTTTGCTAAAGTTAAGTTTTTCTAATTTTCGAAGCTGTGAAAATGGGTCATTATGATTTCAAATGCTTCGTGAATTGGGTCTATGGCTAAGATCAAAGAAGGCAAAGCTCCTACGAAGAACAAGCTAATTATTTATTGATATCAAGTGATTTATCCCCCTGAGATTACTGCCACAAGATCAGACAGTCAGATCATAGTTTTACTGTGA
>JABUQX010129793.1:20000-22500 GCA_015478945.1 Trachelipus rathkii
GTAAATATAACTATACATTAAATTTTTTTACCTCAACATAAAATATTACAATTCTTTTTATTTAATGGAAAAATTGAAAAAATTCGTTAAAAAATCCCTCAAATCAAATAACCAAAATCCCATTTTCTCTTTACAATCCACTTAGGAACATTGTCCATACGCATATATATATATATATATATATATATATATATATATATATATATATATATATATATATATATATATATATATAACTTAACATATAATATATATATATATAGTCGTAAACCTTTCCCAATTGTGTAGACAGAACATTATTATGGAACAAAAAGAGATTTCTTAGCGGAAAGAAAATTAAAATATTTAAGGAAAAAAAAATAGAAAAAAGAAAAAAGTGTTGCAAAATTGAGCTTCATATCATACCTTTTTTACCACGGGATGAAAATGCTCACTCTGCAAGAAAAGAAGAAATAACATTATCATATATATATATATATATACTTAACTATATATATATATATATATATATATATATATATATATATATATGCTAATATGTATATATGTATATATGTATGTATATAACCAACTCTTAATATACCAACAACTTATAACCTTATACGTATATATATATATATACTTAATATGTATAACTACTTCTTACTCTTTATATATATATATGTAGCAACCCATATAATAATATATATATATATATAATATATATATATAACATATATAACCCATATAACATAACTGCTGCTGCTATTTATATATATATAATATATATATATGCTTAATATATATATATATATATATATATATATATATAGTATAACATATATATAATATATATATATATATATATATATATATATAGAATTTCAGTTAAAGAGCTCTAATTTAACACTCCTTATAATATATATATATGTATATATATATATATATATGCATAATATATAACTATATATATATATATATATATATATATATATATATATATATACCTATAATATATATATGATATATATAAGGAAAATAAGAAATTTACATGGGGAGCATGGAAAAATGAAGATACTTGGAATGGTCAATGTTCGATATGATGATGAGGAACGATAAGAGAGTCTTCGGGGATGTCAAAAGCATCCCAACGATCTCTTTAGATTCCGACCGCAAAATGGTATTGGGCAAATTGAGGTGGAAATCAGAGAAAAGAGCAAAGAAAAAACCAGGCAATGATATTGTGGGATAAACAGAAGGAGAAGAGAAATGAAAAAGTTCAATGAAAAATTATCGCTGGAACATGCGAGAGAAACAGAGGAACAAGAAAGCCTGATAGGGAACTGGGAGAGTTTGCAAATGGGAGTAAATCGAGTGTCGGGAGAGGTCATAGGTTAAAGAAAAAAAATCGAGAAGGGAAAAGGAAGATGACGGCATGGAGGAACGAGGAAGTTAAACGGAACTGATAACAATAAAGCATACAGAAAATGGATGAGGGCGAGAACAGAGGAAAGTTGATGAGAATACATAATTGCAAGAAACTATGCAGATGTGAAAACAAGAAGTAAAGATTCTAAGTGGTTTTAGAATAGGTGGAGAACTGACGGGGGACACGAATCACACCAGAAAGCTTATATATGGCGTGACCAAAGGCTTTGAAGAGAAATAAAGAGTCCGCAACCCAAGTAATTTGAACAAAGAGAGAGATCCAATTTTGGATGAAGAAAATGTGGCGGAGAGATGAAAGGAGTATTTTGAGAGAGTTATTGAATGTGGAAGGGGAGAGGGGATGAACGAGGAGATGGAAGGGGCGCCTACAAGAGCGATACAGGAGCATAAGAATGATTGAAATAACAGAGGCAAGAGAAGCCCTTAAGAAGTTGAAAAATGTAAAGAGCGGAGTATATTTAAGACGAATTATTTAAGACGAGAGAAGGATAGCTAGTTGGTTCATGGAAATTCTCAAAAAAGCTTGGGAAGAGGGGAAATTCCCTGAAGATTGGAGGAAAACAATTATTTGCCCTATACACAAGAAATGAGACAGAAGAGGGTGTGGAAATTATAGAGGAATAATATTACTGTCAACAGCAGGTAAAATATATGAAAAAATTCTGGAGAAAAGACTAAGGATAAGAGTCGAGGAAAAAAATGGAAAGTGGCAACATGGTTTTAGATCAGAAAAAAGCACAACAGATGATAGTTTACATCAAGATGATGATAGGAAAAGTATAGAATTGAATAAGAAGATATATGTTGCATTAGTAGATTTAGAAAAGGCGTTCGACAGGATAGATAGAGAGAGATTGTGGAGAGTATTGGAAGATCCGAAATATGATACACCGCCGAAATTGATATAGGATATTAAAGGCAATTATGAAAACCCAACAAACATGGTAACAGATGGTTTAAGTTGCTGAGAGATGATTTGATGTGAGGACTGAAGTGAGGTAGGGCATTGTTCTGTCAGCGCTACTCTTTACATTTTACCTGGATAGCTGCCTAAAAAGAATTTGTACAAGGG
>JABUQX010129793.1:27500-29114 GCA_015478945.1 Trachelipus rathkii
ATGGTACTATATAAAATAAGCGAATGGGAAGTTTAAAAGCATTTAATTTTTTAATATTTTATTGAATAATTGTGTACAAAATTATCTTCATTTGAACAAATATTCACTTATATCTAAGAGTGTAATAAAAGTAGTGGCTTTTTATTAGGAGTGTGCAGCGCACACCACAGCACCTATGGGAAACACCCCTGATATATATATATATATATATATATATATATATATATATATATATATATATATATATATATATATATATATATATATATATATATATATATATATATATATATATATATATATATACATATTTAATGCTACCAAATTCAGAATCAAAGCAAACATAACTCAATGCACAGTCAATGTAGTGTGAAATTCAAAGGGGAGTTGGGAAAATCAAAAGAATAGATAATTTCAAGAGTTACTGGTCGAATCACTTGAGAATAGGCATAACAGTTTTAGAATTTTGGAGCTAAAGAGTTGTCGAGAGAAAGGAGGTTAAACTGTATGTGAAAGAAGAAAGAAGAGTCTTATGAGATGTAGTCAGAGGGTGATGTAGGATTAAATAGCTCAGAGCAACAAGGTCCTTTGTAATAACGTTAGCATTATAAATGAGAGTGAAGCAAAATTTCGTTGATCAGAATGAGAGGGAGTGTCAGGGAAAGCTGGATAATTGGTATCATGAGGGCTGATTTTAAAAGAAGCAATAAAAGTTTAATTACTACCGATGTGTGATGTTTAATTCATTAATAAATGAACTGCTCCCCTGTATAGGTCAAGCAGTTTTTATTTGGTGGAAAAAGCTCTGAAGGAATTTCAGGACACTCAATTAGCTCTTAGCCACATATATGGCGAGAGAAGCGATGTGATTAGGGTAAAATAATTGTCTTGAACTTTCAAGGATGATGTAACAGTACGTAAGTTTATGTCTAGTAAAGTAATGAAGAAACTGAATTTATGAGCCCTTGATAAAAAACCAAGTCTTCTCGAGATTATGAGAATTAGGAGGATTTAAAATTCAGGATGAATCTAAGTTCAGGTAACATTTATTTGCTGTTCCGATGGATGCCTTTCATATGAAGAGGATGAATAAATGATGGAGTCGGCGGCATAAGAGTGGTTTGGTGAAGATATGAAAGATTTAGGAAGGAATGGAGAAAAAGGGCTAATGGTAGGATACAACCCTAAGGAATACCACCGTTGATAGATAATAGGATAAAAACGATAGCCGACTTCAATAGGTGCCATAGAGTGACAGAAAAGGAAGTTATAGAGAAGGTCACAGAGAGATGGATAAACACCGAAAGTGAAACGTTTGGAAATTAAAACTTTGTACCTGACTCCGTCGAATGTTTTTAAAACGGTTATTTCCACCGTCATAACAAAAGATTTACCAAAACACCGAAGAGTAAAGAACCAAAAGTCAGTCCAGAGTTCCTTTCGGAAGCTATACTGAGGATCTGAGAAAAGATTACAAGAATAAAGATATTTCCAAATCCCCTTTTAATCTTTTAAAGATATATTCGAAAACTTTAAAAGAACAGGAGCTGCAGCTATGGGACTAAAGTTATAGTGTCAAGAAGGATTTTTTTTTGGACACAGATTGAATATCAC
>JABUQX010129794.1:0-10708 GCA_015478945.1 Trachelipus rathkii
TCAGAATTAGTCTCTGGGTATCAAAATGAGGAGCAAGGACCCAGGGTTCCATTGACGGAAAATATTTCAGGCCAGGAGGAGGAGGAGAGGTTAGAAATTATAGAGTTCCAGAGAAGCAGAACGGTTAGTCCAATGATGGAACTCGTGTTCAAAGAGATTCTTGCAGCAGGTTACATCAAGATCATCCATTGCTCTTGCTACAAATGAACGAGTCAAAAAGAGTTGACTGCATCAAGGCTTGCTTGGAAAGTATGGGAAATATTCCAAGAAATACCTAAGAGAAGGTATTGTGGAGAACTGGTGGGGGTGCATCGAAAGATTTTCAATAAATTCATTGGATACCCACAGACTATAAATCAAAACAGGCCGGCGCTATGAATCACCTTTTAACGAGCACGGCCGAGAAACACCTTCCCAAATCCAGCTTTCCGATTAACTGCAGCCTGAAAATGGGTTGTGCTTCACTTACTCAGGCATCTTTCCTGGGGTTGATTTAATTGCTTCCCTATTTAAATTATTATGCCCAGAACAGAACAAACAAATTCATCGTTCTGGTGGATATTTCGAAGGCCTTCCTCCAGATCAATTAAAGTTAGAAAGAGGACAAGAAATCGCTTCTTTTTTTTTGGCGGAGGCTGAATGGGGAGTTACCACGTTTACCGTTATGAACATCATGGTGTTGATTGCTAGTGAATACATGAACGATCAATAAGCCAAGTAATAATTTAAAGGCCAAAAGGCGAGTCCGACTTTACTCTCTTCAAAATTATTATTATTTTTGTAATAGATTTGATCTGTAGACTAACTTGAATATATTTTTAAAATATTCCACATTTGAGTTTTTGAGGGGGGGGGGGCTTTCCAATCGACTGTGCTCTTGGAACTCAAATTGTCCAGATCTCAAAGAAATATTAAAGAGGAGGGTAACTTGCCAATCTCATCAAATGATGAAGAAAAAAGTTTTAGGGTATTTATATAATACCGTTGACAGTCTAAGTTTAGTGACTTTTTAGTAATCTTTCTACAAAGAGACAGCTCTTGGCGGGAGATTTCAAAAAATCTTTGATACCCTATGCCTTTACCTCCCCCCCCCACCGTTCGAGACGCGCCTTCTTTTGAAAGAAAATTGGGAAGGGAGTGGAATGGGGTGGGACGATATTAATCGCTCCCGAAATCAAAAATTCTTGGGATAAGTTGAGCAAGGACCTTAACTATCTGAAGGAGGTCTCTTTTAGGAGATCTTCCATTTGAGTCTAGTTGGACTTCCTGATTTAAGTATTCATTATTTCTTCGATGCAACACTGTTGCTTATGGCTTTTCGTGGTGTATGTTCGTTGAGCGGCAGAGGGTACAAATCGTTCTTTGGTCAAAGGGAAAAATCGCTCCTGCAACGAAGAAGCGCTTCCAGTTTGGAGTTATTGTCTGTGTTTTTAACATTAAAGTGCTTACCACAATTGTTGAAGTGGACTGTTCGGGTGTCAATTCAAGGAATTTTGAACATAATTTCTCGACCGCATAAACTTTTCATTGGTAAAATAAGATAGCCAAAGTCAAGCAAATATTCGTGAAAAACCGTGTGCAAGATGAATATTCGCACCATGAGCTCTTCACTTAAGGGAAATATTCCGTTCAGTCCAATTTTCTCTACGTAGATACAGAAATAATCCAGCGGACATGAGGTATTTCATTCAGAGTTCCAAAAGAACATGTCCTTTTGGACGAAATTGCCAAAATGGCTCTCTTTAAATAGTATTACTGGCCATCAGCTGAACTGGAAACAGCATCTCCGTTTTTGCTGTTCAAGGTGGCAATGAACCTCCTATAGTGTATTTGTCTACATATTCAAATTTTCACAAGCTATATCGAGTAGTTGCTTTATTATTTCAGTTTGGAGTATTGTCAAGAGTTGTGACAAATATCTTGATTTGATGAAATGCTCTTGTGTCTGCAGACAATGCAGAAAGAATCGTTCTCGAAAGAACTTCAATTTTTTAGAAGAGATTAAAAGTAATCCTTCCTTCACAGGCCAAGTTCTGTACTTGGTAAATAATCTGAACTTGTTCTTGGATGAAAATAATCTCATCAGGAGCAAAGGTCGTTTGTCAAGAGGCATTTATTACAATTATGATGTAATTAATCCAGTCTTGCTGTCAAAAAGTCACCACGTCTCCAAAGTTGATTATAAGAAGATGCTCACCATAAGTGTAAGGCATCTAGGCATACCAAGCCATCTTACAAAATGTTCGGTTCCAAGGCCTTCTGGGTGACATCAGCAGTAACCCTGTCAAAATGTTTTGGCAGGAATGGATAGTCTGCAAAAGTTCAATAATTTTTCTTTTCGGTACCCGCCGCTTCACCAATTATCCAAAAGACCAAGTGGAATTATTCAGGACTTAAGCATGTAGGTGTTGACTACACCAAACAGTGGGTCAAAGTCGAGGGCTCTGGCTCGGCCCAAAAAATGTTCATGCTCATTTACACGTCTAAATATTCGTGGGACCAATTTAGACCTTAATAGATGAGTGACCATGCCTAAAATCATATCATTCAATCCGTTCCAACATATTTGTTAATCGTTCGGAGTGCCTGACTGCGTCTATAGCGACAACGCGCGCTCCCTTCAATCAGGAACTGACATCTGAACGGAACTTTCCTTGTATCAAAATAAGAGCGAGTTTTTTAAGAAAAAATCAGATTTCGCATAAGTGGATTCCTCTTTATAGCCCACTGGTAGGAAGCTAGTGGGAACTATTAAAACGTGTGGTGAAGGATTGTCTGTTCAAAACATTAGAAAGTTCCTCTTGAATTTTTGACTTCATTACGAATTGTCCAGATATTGCTGTGCTATAAAATTCACGTCGCGCTCAACACAACCGACAAGTTCAAATGAAATATTAGCTCTCACTCCAAAACGATTTCATCAAACCTTTGTCAAAACCGCTATGGCGTTACCGGAGCTGGGGCAAATAATCAGTTCTGGGAACTCTCTTCGGCCCAGAATGTAGCTAGTAAAGTCACTCAAATATTAATTAGAAAAAATTCGAAATAATATAGTACCAGTGGTACAATGAGTACCTTCTTAGCCTCAGAGAGACTGGAAGAGATCTCTACCAGATCTCAAACTGGAAAAATTTAATAAAAAGAAAAGTAAATTTGTTCTTATCAAAAATCCAGTGAAAGACGTCCTTAACTGGCAGATGGGGAATAGTCGAGATCCTATTAGTCGGCGACGACATAGTCAGATCAGTGTACGTCAGGACTACTGGGGGACAAGTCAGCTTGTATCCAGTCAAATATTTGTATCCCCTGGAGCTTTCTTTAACCCACAGTGGTTCAACACCCTCATCGTCAACACAGTCCCTGTCATTATCGGCAAATTCATTATTAAGTATTCATGGAGGGGTGACCCCCTTCTAGTCTGCGACAGGATGCTGGAAGTTCAACGGCCCGCTGATAGAGATATTCAAAATAGTCGGCCTAAAGGAAAAGAAAGAAAGTTGCCAGAAAAATATTCTGATGTATGATTCTTCGGAAGAATCGGGTTAAATATTCTGCAGCTGTTTTGAATATATTCATTTCAAGTAGGCAAGTTCTGACTTCTGCCCGTTAGAGTCCAGTAGCCATCACCCCCCCCCCGGGAGGGGGATATAAAAATTATAATCAGAGTTGCCAGGAAAGAGGTTATTTCTTGGAAACCTAGAGGTTGCCAAATGAAAAGAGTAGAGAGCGATTTTTCGTTATTTGAGATATCATTCGTCTTTTGATTGCGACCTTGTAGTTATTAAAAATCATTCGTTGTTAGCTTTTGAGCTGTAAACATCTTTCGTTGTTTGGCGTCATGCTGATTACTTTTTTCGTCTTTTGACGTCGAGCTGTTAAGTTATTTAAATTCGATTCGTTTCTCAGCTTCGTTAAAAGCTTGAAGGGTGTATACCCTAAACTTATTCGCAGTCATTATTGTCTTTTACTTATTTATTTGTTATAAGATTTATTTATTTGCGTTTGGTTATTTCAAGATTTATATTTCAAATATTCGAAGATCGTTCAGTGCATTTAAATATTTTGGAAAATTTAAAACGGGTGAACTACCTTGTTCTAAGCCTGAGAAAACAAACCTTTTCTCAACAGCTTTAGATAATCTTAAGTGCGTAATCCCACGTTCCTAAATGTTTAGGAAACTTAAGACCCTAGCTTTCCAAGGTATATTCCTCTAAAAATGCTAAACTTGCAGTGTAAGTTATCAAAATCAATTCTTGCATTTTCCAATATACTAATTCTTGTTAGAATTAAATCAAGTTCTTAATTTGAACTAAATATTCAGATGAGCGTAAGTTTGCTAATTTCCAGTCAAAATAAAAGATATAATTCCATTTATATTAGTTTGTATTAATTTCTAATTAGCAATTTTAACATACTGCAGATTATTATTATTATTATTATTATTATTATTATTATTATTATTATTATTATTATTATCATTATTATTATTCTTATTTTGGGAAAAAGGGAATATATATATATTATATATTATATTTATTATATATTAACATATGAGATATATATATATATAATATATATATATATATATATATATATATATATATATATATATATATATATATATATATATAATAATTTCACCACCTATCACGGGCAGATGAACACAGAGGCAGGCCTTAAAGTGAAGGAGATTAATTCAGTAATAAATATAGAAGATGGAAGAGATCCACAGACAAGTGACTGGAGAGAAGGAAGCACCACAACGGACAAGCCTGGAGTTGCTAATGTCTAACCAAAACTAGTGTGCAGATACAGCACCCCTTGTGCAACGAGGTCCGTCTTAAAGATGGTGGGACGTGAGTGGTCAGCTCCCTTTTATATATATATATATATATATATAATATATATATATATATATATATATATATATATATATATATATATATATAAATTTATCTATTTTATAGTATATAATATCAATATATATATATATTATTATTATTACACCAATTTAAAAGAAATCCGAATACACACTCCCGCATTCATTCCTATCACTAAAACCTCCCCATGCTTTATTTATTGGAATTCACTACAACAATTAAATATTATTTTTGTTATTGACATAAATTAACAAAAGCGTCTAATAATTCACTACTTGACGATGAGTTTGCACTTACAATGAAAACGATTGTTTCTAGTCAATTTCGGTACGTTAAGAAAAAAATTTGGCCTTCGAAATGAGCTATCCCGTACCATTTTTGAGAAAATTGGAAACATATTAAAAAGTCAAAAAATATTCTTATTCCGCCTTATCTATTAATTTATATTATATTATATATATATATATATATATATATATATATATATTATTATATATATATATATATATAGGTATAATATATATATATATATATATTTGTTGTCGGACAGACTACCTAAGATATATTGTTGAACCACCAGCTAACTACGTGCTATCAGTCCGACTTGCAAGGGGTTCCGTCTTCAAGGAGGGACCAATGAAAGAGAGAGGAGTTTTTCCTCAATTAATTATAAATAAATCCAAATAAATTAAATATATACCCTACTTAACTAGTCTACCTATACAAATATATAAATAGAAATCCAAATAAAATATACATACATTAAATGAATACACGTAAATCAAATATTAAATGAATACACATGAATCAGTTACCAATATTTGTTACATAAAAGTAATTGACAGCAAATTTCATAGACCCCAACGTAACTTTTGTAGTAGTGACTGATCCGTGTTGATCATAAACTGCTGAACCCACAGGATTGTGTAGGCTTTCGAAAAAAAATGCTTAGGTGACCCGTCACCACGATGAAATCGAGTCAGACAGTTTCCAATTTACTCCTCTGACTAGAAATGGGACGAGTTGCGGTGCTCCAAAGCACACCCTTTTTATGAAGATACTTGTGGTTGCTATGAGTGCTCCAGAGGCACTCTATTATCCCAGTAGATAGCAACCCCACTAGCTCTGTCAAAGGCCGTCCAAATAAACGGGCCGACCGTTCTTTCGTTAAAGCACCGCTCCGGCACTTGGACCGATTGATAGAATCGCTGTTATGTTCCACAAGGACATCTCGTTAATCTTCCGGATCCCACTCCAAATTAAACTACAGGATCTCAAACCACTTACTCCAGTTGAGTTCAAAAATTGCAATGTTGGAGCTCCACACCAATCCTACAGGAGTCTCTTCGCTGGTACCTTCAGACAAAATGATCCCATTTTAAATTATGGTAATAGATATTGTTTTAAAATTTTCATCGTTTGTTTGGAACATATACCAAAGTATTAGAGGTATTTGAAAGCTGTAGATATAGTAATAAAAAGTTACACAATTTAAAGTTTAATTTTCTCAAAATTTTTATTTTTTTTTTTTTTTTTTTTTTTTTTTTTTGCATTCGAGGCTCTATCTTGAAAAAAAAAAACTTACTTCAGGTATATTTGACCTAAACAAAGATTATTAGTTTACCTCGTCTCAATAAAAGCTGATTAAAAATTCCTGTAGTGATGGTACATTTACTACGTTTTGAAAAATGTGTCCAAATTGTAAAAAATTTTCAATTTTCGTTGCCATTGAGCACGTTGGGGAACATTTATTTTTCTAAATAGATTTATTTACATTATATTAAAATTTCAGAGCAATCGGGCAGAGGGTATGGGGCGAGTATCAAAATTGGGGTATGACATGCACAAGTGCCCAAATTTTGGGTATACAGAGAAATGCCCTAAATAAAAGATGCGTAACTCGCTGAATTTTATCTACCCTGAAAATTTAATAAAAATAGGAAAATAGTTATTTTTTTATTTCTTTTGCCCAAAAATTTTTCCCAGCCATAAAATTTATATTTCAATTCAAAATTTCAATGTTTTTGCAAATTTTGGATTACATTTAAGATAGGCCTGTGCAATTGTTTGTAAATCTACATTATATGTGACCATTTTTTCCTCCACTTCCATTTTAGCATCAAGATTTTGGGCAAGGATGGCATCAATTAGGCTTTCATCCATAGCTCTCCTTCATAGGATATAAGATCTTTTTTATCCCAATTAAAACGGTCTAATTCAGCGAATGCCAATTTCATAACCGGCATCTATTCAGCCAGTTTTCTTACTTCTTCTTCGGCTGTAACATCGGCATATTTAAAAAAAAATAACACCATTTGTCAATCATGCTCGTTATATCTAACTTTTTTCTTTGGCTGTAACATCGGCATATTTAAAAAAAAATAACACCATTTGTCAATCATGCTCGTTATATCTTTAACTTTTTTCTTTGAAAATTGAGATGAAAAATTCTTTAAGATTATTTTATTTGTCTCCTTTATTTAACTGTTTAGAATATGCTTTAGTTGCATAGAGCTGCGCTCTTTTTTTCAAATCTTTTGTCTTTCGCAATTTGCATCTCAACAATGTATCTGCTACCGTTAGTGTCTTTACACAGAATATCAAAGATGCTCTGTTTATTTCTTGCTATTTCGGGATCCATGATTGTTGACATATATTCAATATCTTGAATATTACTGTCTGTAAAATCTAATAAAATATGATTTAAAAAGTGAACGAGAATAATTTTAATTCTTTCTGAACCAAACATCTTCTTAAAAACGAAATCCACTTTCGGATCCAGGTACTTTGAATCATATATAATTTTGTGCCTGGTTTCATCTCTCAGAGGGTCGGTCATGGAATTTTCTCTTCTTCTGTCCACATGTAGAATGGGAATAAAACATTAGTAATTATACACTTTAAATTAACTTCCGAATAAAATTTAGAATATAGGATTGTCGAGTGGCAGTAAAATAAGACATTCTATTGTTACACAAGAAAAATCAAATACCTTGCAAAGATAGTATAGTAAATTTGGTAAGAGTAGCACAGAGGAGCTTCATCCCCGATTGGACCAATAGGCAGGACCGAAATCGACGGACGGGTACTACTAGCTGTCCATCTTTGAGCCAAAAATATTTTTTTTGCCGTAAAATTTGATATTTTTGGACTGCCATTGATTCATATTACGTTAGTTTTCTGAGGACCAACCCCAACTCCACTACTTACATGTTATTTGAGGATATATTTGAGCGCCTTCTTTTTCTTCCATTTGATAGATGAAAAAACCAGCAATGGAAGCCATAAATCTTGCAATGAAATAATATACATATACGACAAACAGTACTTCTATCATGTTTTTTGTTTCTCATTTATTAAAATAAGATACATAAAACAAAAAAGATTACAAATACTATTTATAAAACTACTCAGTTTTTGTAGGTGGTTTTAAAGATAATAACAAAAAAGATTACAAATACTATTTATAAAACTACTACAGTTTTTAACATTAATAGCATATACAGTATCCTGAATTTGAGAGGCCTCTTGACTCTCAAAAAAGGATCCCATTTCAAACTTACCATAAGATACATTTAAGGTCTCAGTAGAAAATAACTTAGAATTACTAGCTACAACAGTTTGAAAAACTTTATCAGCCATCACACCTGTTTTTGGCTTACATTTTAATACACGTCTGAAATGGATTAAAATGACTACAAACACGGAAAAACACTCGAAAACGATATTTTAGAAGTCAGAAAAAGATGCGATTTGCTTCTTTCCCTATGGAAATGGGTCAAAAGTTTAGAATTTGAAGTCCATCTTTTTAGAGGGGTAAAAACTTTGGCTCAAGCGCCAGAACCAATAATGATCACAGTAGGTAAAATTCTTGATAACGGGTACTGATGTCTGGATGGGTCTTGATATAAAACGAACCAGTCGTAACCGTTATATCCACTAGAGATCTCCATTTGTGTTATGCTTGGTACAGTTTTGTTTAATGATTACATCTGTCTGGTTGCTCACAGGCCGAGATCTTATCCAACAGGAGATCGGAACACTGATATAATATAGGTCGAGAACTTAAAAAGTGTATTTGAATGGTTGTGTAATGTCCACGGGGGCCTGGCAAGGATCTGAAATTTGCTGGAAGAGTAAGTAGACATTACAGTTATTTAATACCCTGACATCTTACATATGATTTAAAAAGTGAACGAAATATCAATTCTTTCTGAACCAAATATCTAGTCTTTCTAAACCAAAGATCCAGTCTTTCTGATCCACAGATCTAGTCTTTCTGAATCATATATATGGTTTTGTGCCTGTTTCATCTCTCAGAGGGTTGGCCATTGAATTTTCTCTTCTGTCCATATTAGAATGGGAATACAAACATTAGTAATTATACACTATTTAAATTAACTTCCGAATATAAAATTTAGAATATAGGATTGTCGAGTGGCAGTAAAATGAGACATTCTATTGTGACACAAGAAAAATCAAATGCCTGGCAAAGATAGTATAGTAAATTTGGTAATTGTAGCACAGAGGGGCCTCATTCCCGATTAAACCAATAGGCAGGACCGATTTTTTTTTTTTTTTTTTTTTTTTTTTTTTTTTTTTTTTTTTTTTTTTTTTTTTGTGGCCGAAAATCGATATTTTTTGGATTACCATTGGTTAGATTACGTTAGTTTCTGAGGACCACCCACCACTTCCCACTACTTATTATTTGTGGATATATTTGAGCGCCTTCTCTCTCTTCCATTCGATGGATGAAAAAACCAGCAATGGAAGCACTAAATCTCGCAATTAATTAATTTACATCTACGACAAACTACTTCTAGTCATGTTTTTTTTTTTTTTTTTTTTCATTTATTAAAATAGAAAAAATAAAACAAAAAAGATTACATTTACTATTTATAAAACTACTCAGTTTTTGTAAGTGGTTTTAAACGATAATGAACCATAGCAATATCCTGACCATATAAATCAATACAAACTTACATTAATAGCATATACAGTATCCTGAATTTGAGAGGCCTCTTTACTCTCAAAAAAGGATCCCATTTCAAACTTACCATAAGATACATTTAAGGTCTTAGTAGAAAAATAACTTAGAATTACTAGCTAATCAACAGTTGAATAACTTTATCAGGCCCACAACACCTGTTTTTTTCGAGGCTTACATTTTTAAATACACGTCCTGAACATGGATTTAAAATGACTACAAACACGGAAAAACACTCGAAAACGATGTTTTAGAGGTCAGAAAAAGCTGCGATTTGCTTCTTTCCCTATGAAAATGGCTCAAAAATTTAGAATTTTGGGTCTATTTTTAGGTGGATGAAAATTGGGCTCAGCCCGAACCAATAATGGACCTTACTTTAAATTTAGTAAAAAAATTAAAACCAAAAAAATATGTATGGAATTCATTAAAACCTAATAAAACATTTGTCTAAGCACAAAAATTTCATTGCTTTTGCAAATTTTGATTACATCTAAAGATAGGCCAGTGCATTTGGCAGTTGTTTATAAAATGTACATTATTTGTGACCATTATTTCCTCTACTTCCATTTCCTCTTACATTTTATCATCATCAAGATTTTGGGCAAGGATGGCATCAATTAGGCTTTCGTCTATAATAATTCTACTTTCATAGGATATAAGATCTTTTTCATCCCAATTAAAACGGTCTAATTCAGGGAATGCCAATTTCATAACTGGCATCTCTTAAGCCAGTTTTCTTACTTCTTCGGATGTAACATCGCCATATTTAAAAAAAATAGCACCATTTGTCAATCATACTCGTTAGATCTTTAACTTTTTTCTTTGAAAATTGCAATGAAAA